>JAQSVH010005780.1:0-12284 GCA_029448705.1 Adansonia digitata | reverse complement strand
TAAAAGATCTTTTTGTCATAGAAAAAATATTTAATTTTATTTGGTGATATTAGTAGGTTTATATGGAGTACATATATATATTTGATATAATATATTTAATTTTAAAATTTTTGATATATTTAAAAGTTTATAGTTTTTATACTAATATGTTAATATGTGTTGCATACATATATATATATATATATTGAGTGCTAATATTTTTAAGAAATCCGGATAACATAGTTACGTAAATCACCGGTTAACAAGTTTTGTATTTGATTTGTAAGTATATTTTTTAAATTGATTATTATTATTATTTAATACATTCAGAGTAATTTTTTTAGTTTCGAAACAAATTAAAAGATTGACACGTTCGTATTTAAAATTAAATATTAAAGTACAAAAAAGAAATAAAATATTAATTATTTAGTTATTAATTAGACACATAAAAATTAGGGGTGCTAGTTGGGTGAATTGACTAACCTGGCCTAAATGGATCTTAATTGGTTTACTGGACTTGATTTAGTAGATTTCGATAAAATTCAGTTAGAAAAATCGATTTAAATAGATTTATTAGGTCAATTAGGGTTTTTTTTTTTAAATTTTTGAAACTGAAATTAAACAATAAATAAATTATTTAGTTTCATATATATTAACCATAGTTACCATACTCAACCCAATTATGTTACCCAATTCATAACTGTATCATCCAATTTCATAGACCCAAAACAAAACCCAATTCAACGTAAAGATCAAATCGAATTAATTAATTTCATTGATTTTTCAAGTTTGATAAGTTTATTTGATTTTTAAAATTTAAAAATTCAATTGATTGAATGCTTAATCCTACCAAAATCATATAAATCTATTTATAAAATTAAAAATCTCCATCCTCGAATAATAATCTTAAATTTACTAAAAAAAAAAGTCTTTTATGAGATGTAAATTGTATATTGGTATACATATACAAAGGTTGTTTCCTAGGCTTGTTCCTTCAATAGAAATTAAGAATGGAGGTGGCTCGTCGTTAAAGTAGGCCTTAGGCCCTTGAAGATGTCAACTCAATATGTAGAAATTGTTTGAAAGAATGGGTTAAAGGCCCATTGGAGATTGGACCTAGCATTAGGTTGTAGTTGGACGGTGAAAGTGATTAAAAATTATGTTTCTTTAGGTAAATGTTACAAGACAAAAAAATTATATATATAGATATTAAAATTCAAAGCAAGATAGCGAAAACCTTGTGGGATTCCCAAAGTTCTCGACTTTATCCATCTTAGAAGGTAAATCCGTACACGATTTTAAAGCGTGGTATGATGGATCCCCAAAAGTTTTATATCGGCAATTGAGATTTCTTCGTTTTTCTTACCTGTTTTGGGGAGTTTTGAATCTTTAGATATTGATTCATTTCAGTAACGAAACAGTCATGGGATCTGCCGAGGAAGAAAGATCGCTTTTGGAAGCTGGACTTGTTCAGGTTTTTACCGTTTTCTTGTTCCTGTTTATCTGTCTTCCCATGATCTTTAATTTTTGGTAGTTTTAAGGTTTTGATAATTTGATCATAAACACCTTAACATTGAACAGAATTCTGGGTTTGTTTTTGTTTCCTGTTAAAATCTTTGTCTTGGAATTTATTTTTGTATGTTCTAATATCTTGTATTTTACAGGCTGAAAGCAGTGGACTTTACACTGGGGATGGCTCTGTTGACTATAATGGGAAGCCTGTTTTGAAGCAGAATACTGGAAATTGGAAAGCATGCCCTTTCATTTTGGGTAAATTATAAATTTATCTTTTTTCTTTTATCCTTTTCTTTGTTCTTTTAAATGGTTTTCATTAGAGCTTAGTTATTCGGATTTAGGTGTGAGTGTAGGACATTGGTATGTGTTTTGACACAGTTGTGTTCAATTTTCAAAGTTTTTCCATGTATGTGGGGGGTCCCAGGAGGGTCATGTCTCCATACCGATGTTTGGATATGCATCGGACACAGGTGCCGGACGTTGCTACTTAAAGAAAAATGAAGATTCGGAGCAACGTAGCATTTGATTAAGTTTTTGTTGTTTCTGACATTTTCTAATATGGTATTGTAGGGAATGAATGCTGTGAACGATTGGCTTATTATGGGATAGCAACTAACCTTGTGAGTTACCTGACCAAGAAACTGCATGAAGGAAATGTATCAGCTGCAAGAAATGTGACTACTTGGCAAGGAACTTGTTACCTTACACCTCTCATTGGAGCTGTCTTAGCAGATGCCTATTGGGGAAGATATTGGACAATCGCTGTTTTCTCCACCATTTACTTCATTGTAATAATATAATTTAATAAAATTACTATCTTTACCGCTCTTGATGCTTATTAATTTTATTCTGTAATTAGTTTTATATATATATATATCTATGTGATGTAAATGTTGTTTCATTATGTTGAATTAGTTATCATGAAATTGAGCTAGCTGAACTAGAGCCTTTGGTTACTGTTCTTTGACATTATGTGTTTCACAAATTACATTACGCCATTAACACTGGTTTTCATCACATGCAATTCAAATTCACGATTCTCCTTTTTGCTAGTAGTTTCTTGGTGAGTGTCTTCATTGTTTAATTCATAGAGAAAACTTTTTGCCACCTTTTCAAAGATTTAAATTTAATTACCATTTTTATAGAAATTTTCAAAAGGATCGTAGCACTTTTATTTTTGTCTTTTTCCTCGCTTTACATGGTAGAGAATTTGCTTTTTGGTGATGCGATTAAATTCGTGATCATTATCATACTCTTGACTTTTGAATTCTGGTACTTCGATTAATTTATTTGCATTGTGATGCATTGGATAACACCGTCATTATTTGATATAGGGAATGTGCACGTTGACTCTCTCGGCATCGATTCCTGCACTGAAACCTGCTGAATGTGTGGGTTCTCTATGTCCCTCGGCTACTCCGGCTCAGTATGCTGTATTTTTCTTTGGGCTCTATCTGATTGCGTTGGGGACTGGTGGAATCAAACCATGTGTCTCGTCATTTGGGGCAGATCAGTTCGATGATACTGATCCAAAAGAAAGGGTGAAAAAGGGGTCCTTTTTCAACTGGTTCTATTTTTCTATCAACATCGGCGCTCTGATATCAAGCAGTCTTCTGGTGTGGATACAGGACAATGCTGGATGGGGTCTTGGATTTGGCATTCCAGCATTGTTTATGGGCCTTGCGATTGCAAGTTTTTTCTCGGGTACACCTCTCTATAGATTTCAAAGACCCGGAGGAAGCCCTATTACAAGAATGTGCCAGGTTCTGGTTGCATCATTTCATAAATGTAATCTGAAGGTACCTGAAGACAGTAGTCTCCTGTATGAAACAGGTGACAAACACTCTGCCATTGAAGGAAGTCGGAAACTGGATCACAGCGATCAGTTTAAGTAAATTTCTTCTACATTTCCTGAATAAATTTTTGGAGTTTTGAATGATTCATATCAATTTATTATTATTTTTTTGTTTGAAATCCAATTAAACTGAGAGTGATTTATTCTCTACCTGTTTAGACAGAATTAATATAATACAAGGGAATCCTTAATTTTGGTTCATTGAAGTTTCAAACGAATATGTCTTGAAATGCCTGTTCTTTTTTTTTTTTTTTTTTCAGCGAAGCGTCTTGAAGTCTTAACAGCTATTTCATTGCTAGTTTCGCTGCTAAGTCCATCTTGTCGCAGGTGCCTAGATAAAGCTGCCATAGTCACTGATGCTGAGATCAAAAGTGGGGACTTCTCAAACCCGTGGAGGCTTTGCACTGTAACACAAGTGGAGGAATTGAAAATCTTGATCCGCATGTTTCCCATATGGGCTACTGGAATCATATTTGCCGCTGTATATGCCCAAATGTCGACTATGTTTGTGGAACAAGGGATGATGATGGACACATCAATTGGTTCTTTCATTATTCCACCCGCTTCACTCTCATCTTTTGATGTTATCAGTGTTATTTTTTGGGTTCCCATCTATGATAGGGTCATTGTCCCGATTGCAAGGAAGTTCACAGGCAAGGAGAGGGGCTTCTCGGAGTTGCAGCGTATGGGAATTGGTCTCTTCATTTCGATTCTATGCATGTCAGCAGCCGCTGTGGTGGAGATCCGGAGATTGCAGCTTGCAAAAGAATTAGGGTTGGTCGACAAAGGGGTTGCAGTACCGCTGAGTATCTTTTGGCAAATACCTCAATATTTCTTGTTGGGTGCTGCAGAGGTCTGCACGTTTATCGGACAGATTGAGTTCTTCTATGATCAGTCTCCAGATGCCATGCGAAGTCTATCTAGTGCGCTCTCACTTCTGACTACATCATTGGGGAATTACCTGAGTTCTTTTATTCTGACTCTTGTAACTTACTTCACCACAAAGGGCGGGCAGACTGGTTGGATACCGGATAACCTGAACAACGGCCATCTTGACTATTTCTTCTGGCTCTTGGCTGGTCTCAGCTTCTTAAACATGCTGGTGTACAGCGTCTGCGCCATGAAGTACAAGCAGAAGAGGGCTTCTTAAGTTTCCTTCTCTTGTGTGGGAGACTGCATGCATTTCAATATGTATTGGCATCCTTCCACTTTCAAAACCAACTCGTTGTATCAAATGTATTGCTTCTGATATTGGCTGATTCTCACTTATTGTACATAAATAGTTAAATACTGCATGCTTTTCAATTAGAAGCCATCCCAATGGAAGAAAATGTTTGAATCTTATTGGACGAAAAGACATACTTGTTAAGGTAATAATCTTGCTTTATTTTCTTATTGATTCTCAAAGTTATTATTAGATGTAGAGCAACCGGGTGAATATCGGATAAAGGTATGTGTTTGACATGGTTATTTTTTTAATATATATACATATATATATATATTTAGAGAATTACATTTTTTATATCAATGTTCGAATATGTATTGGATATGAATATTAAAAAAAAGGTCTGCTGGTTTGTTAGAAAGTGTTGGCATTCATGCATGTTTTACTAGGATGGTTTTAATTCTTTATCAAATGAATTCTGATTTCATAGCTGTGTTAAAAATGTATAAAAAAAGTGATTAAATTCATGAGCTTATTAAAACAATCAAAATCGGTTTATTTAATAACTTGAGCTATTTAAGCTCGACAATGGCATAATCGAATTTGATGTTTTTCAAGTTGGAACGAAATAATTTGCCTGCAAACGTGTATGATTTTAACCTGGGTTCTTACCGTTAAAGAACTAATTAAGGATCTCAAGGAAAAGTTTACCATAAGTAGTATCAGTGCTTGGAGAGTCCAAGAAAAATGAAAAAAACTAACAGCATTTTCGTAACCCACATTTTGCCGATTAAAGCAAAGACAGTAAAATGGAGGTGGAGGGTTCATCGAAGAAGATGATAGCAATCCAGGAAGAGATCGTGGAGAACAAGGTCCCCATAGCAAACAAAGGCCAATGCGCCCACCTTCTCATCCCTCTCAACAAGTGTCGCCAAGCCCAGTTTTACTTGCCTTGGAAATGCGAGATCGAACGCCACTCCTACGAGAAGTGCGAGTACGAGCTCGTCATGGAGATGCAGAAGATCCGTGAGGAAGAGGCCAAGTTGAAGCAGGCTGGGAAACTAGGTGGCTCTATTCCTTTCGTTCCCAAAACGTGCTAATGCTTAAGCTACTTCACCCATGGTCAGTCAAACTTTTCGTTTCTTCTTTACTTTTGGGCTCTTTGTTTTTCTAAATGATTTTAGTGAATGGGTTTTTTTTTTCGATTGATTATTTTCTGCATTATTAGTTGATGGGTTCTTTAATCTTAGATTGAGGGTTTTAAAGTTAGAAAATCGGGAAACTAGAATGTACCCCTATTGTTAGGTTTTTGCTTTGGGGTCCGTTAGTCCATGGAAATCAGCTTCCAAATGCCTCCTTCACCAAATTCTTTTTTATCTATCTCTCTCAATGACATGTGTTTAATCATCTTCGAACTGATTTAATAACTTATGAAACTCCAAATCCAAATCAGTAGCTATGTGCCTATCTGACCTTAAAACAATCAAACAATATAAATAATAAGCCAATACATTGTTTTTAGGCTTCTACCTAATTGAAAGCTAAAAATGATCAGAAATGTAAGAGGACTTACTATAAACGAAGGTCATATCTAAGCTTCAAAGTCTCAGAATTGGCCCTAAAACAAAAAAAAAAAAAAAAATCTAAAACATCGAAACCACGATTGCTGAGCTTCTCAACAGGAGAGAATGTGTTTTAACTCTTTCTGATTTTAGACAAGCTTGGCTCTATTTTAAACATTCAGGCTGAGTCACATAGCAAGGATGACCAAATTTTAGCAGCTGTAAATGAGTTGTAGAAGCAGGTCATTTTATTAGATTTGGTGGTGAGTCATCACTAAAGATGGTTTGCAATTCGCCAATGAGATATTAAAGCTCGTAGCATGTAAGGCCTTAAAGCTTCTAGCGTGAGGAGCTGTCAAAATTATATCAATCTTGCAATTCAATCCTATCTAATGTTTCTAAACTTATTCCATAAATTTCAGTATTTTGCAAGTAAGCACCTCAATGATTCATAATTTATAAATTAGCAGTCAAACATTTGCAATTCATATAGTAGCACCTCAAAGTTTGCAATTCATAAATTAGCACCACAAAGTTTTCATGATTATAAGTCTGGAAATGTCACAGGAATACCCTAGTTACTGGACAGGATTTCCGATTAATCATTTGGTTTGATTTTTCTTGGTTTGTTTCCCTCAAGTGGTGTTGGTATAATTCAAAATTTTAGTTAGATATTAGAAGGCCTAAGCTGGTGAATTAAATGATGTTGCTGTTTTAAATCGAAGTTTCAGCCTTCTGTTAACTTAAATATAACATGGTAAAGAGCTTATTGTAGTACATTTGTGCTGGCATGAATCTCTAAGCTGATGGAAGTGTTTGGTCAAAATTTGAAAGTACTTAGATATTTAGAGGATGGAACCATTTCTTGACAAGAACTCTATAGAAATAATTTGTTAGTAAAACAAACTTAATGGAAGGAATAAATATCATCTTTTTCAAATTCTGAAAGGAAAAAGATGTCATACACACAACAGTGTCTAGTTTAGAAGCTCAATAGCTGGACACTTGTGAAACTTATCTATTTTGTTTTCTCCCCTCATTGTAGTACTTGTAAATAAAAACTTAGCACAAAGTTACCACCAAACAAGCATTAAAAAGAGTCAATTGTGTTAGATCTATCATTTTGAGCGTGTTAATTCCTAAATAAAACCCAAGTTACTTGGACTTGCATGTGTGTTGGAGAATGTTGATTTTCTTTTTAAGTTTTTTCACGTATTTGGAGGGTCCTAAGAGAGTCATATCCCTATACACATGTTCGGATATTCGTTGGACACAAATACTTCAAGAAAAATTAAGAGTTGGAACAACAAAGATGTATTCCACTAGTATTATCTTTTAATATTGGATTAATATGTTTTTTGTGGTTTTGGTTTTCATAATCGTATATTCTATTTCATTCTCCATTAGTTCTGCTTGTGATACCTGGTTTAAATGTTTGCAGGAAGTTTTGAACTGCTTTTGGTGGATGTTTTGATGTTTGTCACCATTTGATGGGAAACTTGAAACTGTTTGTCCTGGACTAATGCAAAGGATACTATTTCTTTTCTGATCTTTCTTCAACTCTTCAACCTTTGTTTATGGAATAAAGTTTGCTCATTAAAGTTGACATGATTTTTTTCGTATGTTTTTGTAAAGATGGTCTCAACTAGCCACCTAGGTAAAATATTTTCTTATCTGAAGGCCCAAAATGACTTTTCTTCCCAAAACCCTAAATCTTGATCTAAATTTTGCTTCAGAAATTAAGATTTTCCAATGCCATATCTCAATTCTCCAAGCAATGTGTTCTCTAAATTATATATATATATATTTATATAAATAAAGAGGAGAATTTTACTTACACTTATGTAAAATTAAATTAGTTTTACACATTTTCATAACTTTATATACAATCAATATATTCACAAACTGATTGTTACATTGAGCAATATAATTTTACTCATCATGCATGTAAAGTTTTGAATCAATTGGACATCTCAATCATATTGGTCGAGAGTGCCGCTGTTTTTAATATATATTTAACGGTTGAAATTTTTTACATCGAATAAATACTTAGATTTTTTTTCTCAAAACTCATTGTATATGATTTACGTGAATATACTTGAAATATAACGGTTGGATTAAACAAATATTTACGTGAATAGACATTGAATAGATGTGAAATACGACGATACGATTGTATTAAACAAATGTGAATCTATAAAAAGTTATAAAGTAATTTAGTTTTTTACAAGTTTAAGTAGATTTTTTCTCTTATATATATATATATATATATATCTTCTTGATTTATCTATAACTTTCCTAAGCCTTATCTAACTCTTATCTAATCATCACACATTTGAAAAGGACTTTACACGTTTGAGTCCATTCAAATTTTTAATTTTGAAAAGTCTGTTAATAATATCATATCAATTAAACTAATATTAAGTTAACTAAATTAAATGTTATATAAATAAATATAAATATTTCTTTCTTAAAGTATTTAAAATAAAGATCAAAACATTACAAAGGGTCTATAAATAAAATGCCTAATCAAGTTGCCAAAAAAAAAAAAAAAATCAACTTAGAAGGTCCACAATTCTCGACAAAAATAAATATCTAGAATTGTTACCTTGAACCATTAGTTCAAGCTAACCAAAAGGTCTATCATCCTTACTCATAATCAATCAATACCATAATAGATGCTTGGATAGCCATAAAAATGGCTAAACCATTTAATGAGAGTTTAATTTAAGACGATTTTCGAATTTGGCAAGTTGATTACCAATTTTAATGCAGCTACCATATTCAAGTTTCGAATTTAATTGTGGTTCTGACTTTTATTAGGTAAGGTTCTTATTGTTGGATTTTTTTTTTCCGTTGTACTTAACAATTTGGATTTTAAAAAATAAATTTAAATTTCAAAATCAGTGTAAATTACGTAATAAAATACATGAAAATATAATTTTCAAGATTATTTCATGGAAGCCTATTTATCGGTGAATTTAAAATATTTATAAATATTTATGAATTTGAAATTATTTTTTTTATACATTTCAAATATATAATCATATTTAATTTTAATTAATTTTTGTATAGTATATATATTTCATTCGCACAATTTATTTAGCAATTGAAATCCAAATCCATTCTTTTGAATTCATGTTCTCAAATATAGCATGATAACATTAAGGAATAATTCACATATATTTTACTCTATTTTATCATTTTTTTTCATTTAAATCATTTCAAAAAAAAAAAAATTCATGTAATGTTCTTGAAAAAGATCAGTTATTTATTACAAATCGTTAATGAACTTGCTAAAATGAATATACATCATGCAATTCTTTCATTATACGTGTAATAAATAATTGATCTTTTTCAAAAAAAAAAAAAAAGTTAACACATAATTTGAATAAAAAGAAGTTTTCTATTTGTATTTAATTGAATTGTGAATTGTGAAATATGTTTTACCTTAATGTTTATTATATAAATACACACTAATTTTCTTGAAAATGGAAAAATAAAAGGAAAAAAAAATGAATGAACTAAATTGAATCCAAGCTAAAATACAAAAAAATCAGATATTTAATGCAATTAGATTACATTTACAAGCAACTTATAAAATTGACCATGTATGAATGGTTATATCCAAATATGACATCATTTTCTGTTTAATAAATAATCATTGATGGATATTATCTTAAAATTGCATATTATATAGCTTTGCTTTGGCAATATTGTTGACATTTTCAAGTAGTTGGAGGATGAAAAAAAAAACTCAAAGAAATATATATATATATATATATAGTTGAGTGCGACATATAATAAAAATAAAAAAATTTAATTAAAGACGTATTTCATGTGATGATCGTTTAATCTGTTTATAAAATTAAAAATTTTTATTGTTATTTTATCTAAAACCAAACTCTTTATTTAATTTAAATACTCATAAATAGATATATATTTTATTTAATGTCCGTAGATGTTCGACAAATGAAATTAATAAGATAATACCCTTTAAGTTGTATATAAAAAATAAAATATGTGACATTTTCTTAATGTTATTTGTTGAATATATATATATATATAAAAGAAAAATGAACTTATAATCAAACACCTAAGATATTAGCTCACCATATAAAGAAAATCAAACATAAAATGTTATTTTATGGATAGTAAACCACTGCACGGCCCAAATCATTAGAATTAGGTAGTTGTCATAGTCGTTCGATGGATATTTTCCTTTAAGTTAGTCAATAAGATTAATCAGCAGAAAAAAATAAAAAGGAAGAAGAACAAAGAATTAGAAAAATCAAAGGTCCAGATTCTAGAATTTGAAAGATCAATTTCAAAAGTTAAAACTGCTAATTTAACTTCAAACTTTTATATCACTTCTTAATTATATCTTTATTTATTAAAATTCCATATTTTATAATTCTCAAAATTTGTGTAAAATAATTAATATCTTGGTGAGCAAGCGCGTTACTTCGAGTTTTTTTTGCTTTAAAAAATTATAAATATTAAAATTTAAATTTTTAATATATTAGATGTTAAATCTTTAAAATAATTATATAAATCAATCGAATTACAATTCAAATTCAATTCCGGATATTTAACTACTAGTGATATGAAAGCGATGGATAGAAATCCCATATCTAAGGTATCTATTGGTTAAATTGATCAAAATTTTAAGTTTATGGGTCACAGTAAAAGGCTAAAGCTTAAGGATAATCAAAAGAAAATTATAAAAAACGTATAATGCATGTTATTATACTTGTTGTGTCAATTGTTTAAATATTATACGTTTTTTAAATTGTAAAATTTCACCTTCTTTATTAACAATTCTTATTTTATAAAAGAAAATATTTTTATCTTTTTCATCTTAGAACTTGTATAAGAGTGTCTTATATATATACAACAGATCCATATTAATATAAGAGAATAATATTATAATCATGACTAAATATCCTGAACCTTAATATCTCGCCAATTACAACTCTTATACTTTTTAATTATATTTATTACATTTATATTCTATTAATTAGCTCTTAAAAGCAATTAGGCAAATATACTGGTTGTTTGACCAAAAAGAAAAAAAAAAATACATAAAGCAGATTAATATTGAATAGTCTCTTCCATTGCACAAGGAGGTACAAAATGATAACCGATGTTTATGTTTGATGCATTCATAAAACACATTATTATTAAGAATTTGAAGTGCTAGAATGCCTGTATTTTCTAGTAATTGATGAAGCCAAAGTGATTTTGAAATTATATACGCAAAAATACGATAATCGGATTTAATGATAGATTGAAATTTATGAAATTAACAAAAGAACATCTTTTAATAAGTAACTTAAGACTTGATTAAATCTTTCTTTTATAAAAAAAAGAAAATAAAGACTATAAATTAAAATTTGACTCCATTTCATAGAAAAAAAAATTAGTGGAGAAATAAAATTAATAGTAAATAATTTAGAATAGAGAAAAAGAAAGCTTAACCACCTAAAAAGTTTCAAGTTTTAATATATTCATCATTTTTCTCATTGACAATAAACAGGCGGCTCAAGTTTGTCCAGCGTCAGCTTCAAGTGTTCTTCGTCATTGAAGTGGCAGGTAATAAATTTCCAGGTAACATCCCAGCAGCCGACTTTTCCATTTTTGTACATGACAGCAGCCGCCGCCCTCTGCTTCTGTTCCGGCTCGGCCGTTATTGTTGTGGTTAATTTATGAATTATGATTAATTACATTTTAGATCTAGACTTAATTTAGTAATTTATAAATAATAATTTACGATTAAGCTAAATTCATACCATTTTTTTTCATAATAAAATACATTAAATATGTTATTGATAATGAACATGGTATGCTTTACCATAATAATTTTTATTTTACATTATAATAAATTTTTACCATGTGATTTAAATTAAATGTATAATCTTTAAATTTTATTATGTGATTTTTTAAAAATATATAAAAGAAGTAATTAATGTATGTCTTATCATAATAATTTGTACCTTACGTTATAATAGTAACTTTATCGTATAATATATAATAAATTATCGTTGTACATGTCATAATGTTTTATCATATGATTTAAATTAACTTGTTAATAGTCATAATATCGTAAAAATTTGCAAAGAGAACTACACACACATATGTATTAATAATGTTAATATTTAGACATTATTAAAAATTAGAAGTATAATGTATGTTAATGCATTGAGAA
>JAQSVH010005759.1:0-12285 GCA_029448705.1 Adansonia digitata | reverse complement strand
CAAGCACACTTCAAGCGAGAGTTGATGAGCTGGCCCTAGAGAAGAAGGCATCTGGCGAACATGCCACAAACGTTAAATATGAGACATTGAACTTAAAGAATGACATTAAGGAAATTGAGGCGAAGCTTAAGCCAATGAATACTATAATTAAAAAGTAGTCAAAAGAGTTAGAAGAGTTACGAAAGGCCTATTCAATGCAAGATTCAAAGTTAATGTCTTCCACAGCTAGGGCTTCTAAGCTTGAAATGAAATGTAGAATCCCGTATTCAGAGTGAACTTAATGCACAAAAGGATGCCATTCGTTACCAGAAGCTGGCGTGTGGTAGTGAATATCGAAAGAGCGCCTTTTATGGTGTAAAACTTCTTTGAAGCCCACTAAACTTAAGAGAAATTAGGTTCTCATAGCTCGTTGCCCCTTCCTCAAATTTTGATGTGTTAATGCCTTCTCAACAACAAGTCGAAGATGTGCATACCAAAAACCCAGTATTTATTACTGCTCCACTGGAGGAGGGGACTAAATATAAAAAATCAGACGAGGACAGGGGCAAGGAAATCGAGCAATCTATTGAGCGAAGAGATTAGGCTCCATCTAGCTAGGGCAACTCTTCCACTTTTTTGCATAAAAATTGTAATTTTTTATTTGGAAATAAAAGTTTTTTTTTCTAAATTTTGCATTGATTTTGCTGCCTGATTGTTGTGTGGACATTTTGATGGCTTTTAGGTGCTTTAAGTAGCCCATGCAAAGTTATTCAAATTTGATATGCTTTTATTGGGCCATATAAGATTTTGTTGCCTTTAGACTATGAGAGGTATTTGTCACTTTTAAGACTGTGTGGGGACTTTGTTGTCCTTAGACCATTTAAGGTTTTTATTTGTCAAAGAATCGTGTAAGGATTTTATTTTTGGACCATGTGAGGTTTTTATTTTTGGACCATGTAAGGTCTTTATTTTGGATCATGTAAGATCTTTATTGCCTTGTAATGTTTTCGTTCATTTAGATCGTGTAAGATCTTTTTGGTCTTATGGTAGCCTTTAATGATTTAAGAAGACCGTAAGGTCTTTGTATGGCAAGTAGACACTTGGTTGTAAAAACCTCAA
This sequence comes from Adansonia digitata, assembly GCA_029448705.1. Taxonomy (NCBI): domain Eukaryota; kingdom Viridiplantae; phylum Streptophyta; class Magnoliopsida; order Malvales; family Malvaceae; genus Adansonia; species Adansonia digitata. Next base: position 11,187 of record JAQSVH010005759.1, on the reverse strand, counting down.
GAAATTTATTATGTAGAGTTTTATACATAAAGCTTTTTTAGGTGGATAGTATTCCATGTGTTAGTTAAATGCTTCCCTATCATATCCATTAATTTCCAGGCTCTGAACATATCACTTTTGCAGTTTGATAGGGTACTTCCCAGTTTGGAGATAACTTTTTTCATTCATCTGTTGGTCTGCTCACTTCGCAGTTTCTTAGGACCAGGTCATCGACTTAAAATTATCTATGCTTTGCTCTTTTGTTGTAATATCTGGACACTTGGTGCGCTCTGATTGCCATGTATGTGGCAGCTTCTTGTATACTTTTTGCAACAGTTTGCTTTTAAATATGGCTCAATAAGTACAGGGTCGGTAATAGCTGTTCGAATGCCATGAACCCCAATCTCTACTGGGATAACTGCCTCAGTACTAGAAACCAAGCTAAAAGGTGTAGCTCTAGTTGCTTGGCATTCAGTAGTTTTGTTCTCCTATAGTATTCCTAGTGTTCCTTCAGCCAGGCCCCCTTTGCATCGTCTAGTTTTTCACAAGTGGTTGAAGTATCTTGTTGTTCATAACTTCTACTTTTTCGTTGGATTGTGGGTGTGCGACTAAACTGTGTACCAAATTAATGTAAGTTTTTTTGCAAAAATCTTTTACTTTATCAGCAGATGACTGCTTTCCACTATCCACTACGATAACATTAGGAATCCCAAATTGGTATACGATGAATTTCCAAATAAAACTCTTCATGGTTTAGGTTATTATTGTGGCTACAGGTTCAACTTCTACCTATTGTGTGAAGTAATCACACCAGACAACCAAGAATTTTCACTGTGAATATGTTGGCGGGAAAAAACCCATTATGTCGATGCCTCATACACAAAAGGGATAGGGCTAGAAATTTGTTTGAGTGCTTCCATGTGCTATCTAGGAATTTTGGTAAACCATTGGCACTTATCACATCTTTGAACTAAGTTAGTGGTGTCCTTTTTCATCGTCAATTAGAAGAACCCTTGCTGAAAGGCCTTGTGTGCCAATTCCCTTATCTCTAAATGGTTTCCACAAACTTTTTCATGGATTTCTCTTAACACATATTCTGCCTTCTCTGAATCTAGGCACTTGAGTAAGGGATAAGTGAAAGATTTCTTATACAAAATATGATCAATGACTACACACCTGGACTTTTTTTTACAAATGTCTTTTCTGCATCATCCAGTTTTCCTTGGCATTCATTTTTATTTTAAGAATACGTTGACCATATGCTGGCAAACTAACAGATTCAAGAAAGATCTACCTTTTGTGGTCGATCTGTAGACTGTTCACCATTTTAAAAATTATATCAACTTTACTTTTCTAGTCATGGGGTATCCTTTTAAGTGTAACACAACTAAAAGCCTTGATGATCTTAGAGATCATTTGATGGTATTTAGCTAAGGTTTGATCCTTGACTTCATATTCCCCTTTAATTTGATTTACCACTAGTTAGGAGTCAATATAAGCCTTTAAATAGGTGGCATCCAGATTTTTAGCTAGTTCTATTCCTACTATCAGTGTTTCCTATTCTACGATATTGTTTGAGATCGTGAATTGGAAGGACAAGGTGTAATGCCATTCACGGCAATTAGGATCGACAAAGAAAACGCTTGCCTCCGACCTTCATTGGCTTGATGATCTGTCGGCATAAAGCTTCCACTTATTCTCCTTGTGATCATTAAGCTTTCCATTTTTGTTGCTTTATGGGGATTTTGTCTTTATGATGTTTAGGCGTTCGAAAGGTTATGAAAAAGAGCATTCAGTGATAAAATCTGCTAACGCTTGTGTTTCGATCATTCTTCTGATGTATAGGTCAATTAGAATTCACTCAATTATAAGCTCCATCGGATCATTTTCCTCGCCAAGTTGGCTTTTTGTAACATATCTTTTATAGGATGATCTGTGAGTATAGTAATGGGATATGCTTGAAAGTATTGTTGTAGCTTCCTGGCAACTATGATAAGTGCATAAACCAGTTTTTTGCCCTTCGTACAGTGGACCTCTCCTACTTAGAGTGCCCTGCTGACATAATGGACTGGTCATTGAATTTCTCTTTCTTCTATTACCAAGATAATTGTAACCATCTTATTAGACACAACTAAGTATACAAATAGGCTCATTCCAGGTTGAAGGCTTGCCAACAATGGTGGCAAGCATAGATAGCACTTCAGTTCTTTGAATGCTTTGGCGTTCTTCTAGCCACACTGAGCAGCTTGAAAAAAGGAATACATTTATCACTAGCTTTAAGATGAAATGGTTGAATGCAATAACTCTTCCTGTTAATCAATGCACTTCTTTTATTGACTTAAAGGGCACCATATCCAATATAGCCTTTATTTTCTTTGAATTTACTGCTATCCCCTAAGAAGACACCATAAAGCCTAAAAATTTGCTTGTTGCTACTCCGAACGTGCACTTTATAGAGTTTACCTCTATATTGTACCTTCATAAAATCTCATAAGTCTTTTTTAGATTAGAGATGTGCTGTTCGATCGATACATTTTTTACAAGCATATCATTGACATAAGCTTTTATGTATCACCAAATTTGATCTTTGAAAATTTTATTTACTAGGCATTGATAAGTGGCTTTTGTATTTTTATGTCCGAAGGGCATAATTTTATAGTAGAAAATCTCTTTTTCCATAAGAAAGATGTTTAGGCTTCATCCACAAGTCCATCCTTATTTGATTATATCCAGAGAAGGCATCCATGAAGGAAAAAAAATCAATGCCCTGCTGAAGAGTCTACAAGGTGATCTATTGTTATGAGAGATTTGGGGCAGGCCTTATTGAGGTCAGTGAAGTTGATGCACATTCTCCACTTTCGTTTGATTTTTTCACCATTATCGCATTAGCCAGCCACTTCGGGTAGATTACTTCCCTTACATATCCAGCAATCAAAAGCTTATCGATTTTTTCCCTGATCGCCTAATCCATTCTGGAGTAAATTTTCTTTTCTTTTACTTAGTTGGTTTAGCTCGGGGATCAATATTTAATGCGTGCATGATCCCATTCGTATCGATGCCTGGCATATCTGTAGTTGACCAAGCAAAAAAGTTTGCATGGTGTCATAGAAAGTTTATTAGTTCATTTTTAGCCTTCAATTCTAAAGAACCCCCAATTATCATGACCAAGTTGAGGTCTGGCAGGTATAATGATATCATCGCCGTTTCTTCAGTGGGTTGAGGCTTTGATGATGGAAATCATCCATAACATCCAAACTTTCGAGAGTTAAGGCATTTGAATTGGTAGGCGTTATTGTATTTACTGAGAATCTACTCTTTCCTAGAGCTTTTGCATCTTCACCGATGGTGCTTTAGGTTTTCCTGGTTATTTCTATGGACATCAAATAGCAATGTCGGGTTATTGTTTAGTCAACTTTCATGTACCTTACTCTTATCGGGGTAAGGAATTGAACTTTCAAGTAGTATACAACAATAATTAATTTTGTTTTTTTTTTATGGTAGGTCATCCAAGTATAACATTATATGTCGACAATTGGTCAACCACTAAAAATTTGACCATTACTGTGGTAGTATGTTCTCTGTCACTGAAGGTGACCGGTAAGGTGATGGAACCTCTTATAAGTATAGGTTGATTGGTAAATTTTTATATTGGCAGTGATGGGCATAGATCACTGCTATTATATCCCATCTTCTGAAATACGCTTTATTGGAAGATTTCTACTGCGTTGTCATTGTCAATCAAGATTTGTTCTACACAATAATTTCCCACAATTACTGACATGACTATAGGGTCATTTCCATCCGATCAGTTCATCATCATCGCTAAATGCTACCTTTCAACTATCTAGCCTAAGGTTTTTTGAATCTGTATCCACTACCATAACAGATTGAAGATGTGACTTTTTTTGGACTTACTGGTCACCCAACTTTTATTGTTGTCGATAATTATGTTAATTATGCCTATGATTGGGCACTTCCCTATTGCTTTATCTTGACGATGGTCAGGCTACTGAGATGGTTCTTCATTATCTTTCTTTACAAACTAATTGATTTCCCCTTTCTGAATCAGTGCTTTAGTGGTGTTTTTCAGGCTGATACATTCTTCTATTGCAGTGCCAATGTCATCGTGGAATTTACAATGCTTTCGTAGGTTCCTATGGTTCTTATCTAACCTCATAGGCGGTGGTAGTTCTAACAAGCCATCTCTCATTTATGTAGAATTTACGTTCTACTAGCATTAAAGGCGTGTAAGACTTATATCTATTGTATGACAGTAACCAATCTAGCTTTCTACTTGTTTCTGTTTGGTTCGTCGTCGGTTTGACTTACTGTCATGGTGGTTGTCCATCTTACCTTTTTGAGAAAATTGTTCTCCTCTTTTCATGTTTTGCCTGAAATGTTCTCTTCGCCGTTCTCTTTCGTGGTATTTTGTAATTTTGATATCCTCAATATCAACTTACTTTTATGCCTTCTCATAAAGCTAGTATAACTTTACTGGCTAGCCATCCCTTAAAGCATACTTCAGACGTTTATGGCAAACCCTTAAGATGACTGCCTAGATGGCACATTCATCATTAAGGTCTTTGACATTTAGTGCGGTAGTGTTAAAGCGTTTGACATATTCTTAGAGTGTTTCATCCTATTTTTGCTTCATAACCATGAGGCTAGTTGTCGTTCTAGCTGTAATCTTGCAACTACCAAAATGGGCTAGGAATTATCTGCCCAATTGATCAAAATTTATAATAAACCCTGATTTTAAAGAATACCACCAAGTTTGGGTAGACCTGTAAAAAGTCATTGGGAATATTCTGCATTGAACAATGTCGGGGATGTTCTGGAGATTGTGAAACGCCCAAAAGTGATTCAAAGGATCTGTTGGATCTGCCTTACCATTATACGTGCATGGTAAAAGCTTAATCTTTTTAGGAATTAGTACTTAGCGAACAACCAAGGATAAGGGATTGAGCTCGGCTTTTAACCATTCTTAATCATCGTTGTTTGGCTACTTTAAGTTTTTAATTTCTTGACAATAGGCTACCATTTGATCCATCAAAAGGGGATCCTGTGTAGGGCAATCTGTCTCTCTTTACCTCTTGTGCTGATCACTATCGGGAGTGCAGTAGGAATTCTCTTGGATCTCATCACTCTCCTGATTTGTTTGTTGGTTTCGTGTGCTCAAGCTATAGTGCTTGGTGCTTAGACTATGGTTGATAAATATTAGATCAACTAGGCATCTGATCTTGGTGATTAGTTTGTGCACGTCAAAGTTGATTAATTTGCTGCTGTGTTGTTGAATAATGGCCTGTTAGGCCTCCAATTCTTACTGGCGTTGTTGGATAAGGGCCTATTGGGCCATTATCTGATTAGCCAAATGCTTTGAGTTAGGCAAGGTAATAGCCCTGCAGATCGACTTGAGGCAAAGTAGTCATCATCAGATGTTTCGGTAATGGTATGCTTGTTACAGCTGGGTTCACCAAATCTATTGTCATCAGATCTACAGTTTGAGATAACTAGTTTCCTAGAACATAAGTAGTTAGATTTAGCATAGCTAGTTTTTGTTGCAGGGATGGCGAGAGAGAGATTAAGAGGTTTTGGAAGTAATTTGATGATTAAGTCTAAGCATTGGATGTAAAGGGTGTTTAAAAATAAGGCAAAACAAATGCGAAGATGGGTAGGACAAGCACTATTGTCACAGCCGTGGAGAAGAATCTTTTCGTTATAGTGGAGTAGGGTGTTATAAGGTTAAGTAGAGATCCCACAGGTGCTTGGTTTGTTGGCAAGATGGTTTGAGTGACATGAGTGGATTTCGTTGTATGAGACATCATAGATTTTTCTTTCATTGACAAAGGGCTGATGCTATTGCTAATTTGTGAGAGCATGCTGTTCCCACAGATAAAGCTAATTGTTGATGTAACAATGGAGATACTATGAGAAAGTCTGCAAAACAATAAAGATGAGAAGCTTGGAGTTGGACTCCGAAAGATACTCTGATACTTAAGTCAGTAAAAGGTGTTGTGAATGAAGAACAAAGAGAGTGAAGGAATTTTATAGTTCATACCTCAGAAGTGCTAATTTTGCCTCTTTATATAGACTTAGATGGAAGTTCTACTTAATCTAGGATTCTAGGCAGGTAGAGATTAAGTGACAATCAAACTTATCTAGTGGTATAAAGATTGACCATGCTTATCTCTTCAAATAGATCACACTTAGTGACTAGGCGATGAAAGGATATAATAGACCTATACACTTTCTATCATTTAGACATCTAAAGAATAAAAACTATTATATAAATATTTTAACTTTTATTATGTTAGTATTTTACCTTTTTGTATTACATCATTAGTTCAGTAATTGACGTGAAAACAAATATCCATTTAGAATAAGGTAGGCGGTAAAAAATATTATGTTAATATAATACTATTAACATCATATTATCATAAAAAATATTTTTAAAATTTGAAATATTGAAAACATTTTTTAAAAGTATATTCTTAATATTTTTAATTAAAAATACAATAAAAAGAAAAAAAGAAAAAAAAAGCTGATAGGAAAATGAGGAAAGAGAAGGAAGGGAAAAGGGAAATGTTCATGATGCAAATCAGTAGGCATATGGCTAATATACTTCGATCCAGGCAAATCAACCTTCAGCCAATTCGTCGGCGTATATGGTGCCTCCCCCTCCCTCCCTCCCTCTCTCTCTCTCTCTCTCTCTCTCTCTATATATATATATCCTGTTTTTTATTTTTTGAAAATTATATTTTTAATTTTAAAATTTGAATTTCCAAAATTTTTAAAAATACTAATTATCAAATTTTCAAAAATTTGAAATTTTTATATTTTAAAATTTTAATTTTAAACTTCAAAAAATAATTATTTTATTTTTTGAATTTTTATTTTTTTATAATTTTATTTATAACTTTTTTAAATTTCAAGAACTTTTAATTTATTTTTTTTTTGTTTTTTATTCAATTTACATAATCTTCTTACTCCATGATGATGTGGCACAGATGATGCGTAATTTTTATCACATGTAATTTTTGTTGAATGATATTGCCACATCAACCTTTTAGTTAATGGTGTTAGTCCAAGAAACAAAAGTGCACGATGGAATAAAAGTTTGAGACACACTCACCATTTAAGTTAATATATTTTTATTACTTTTAAAGTAATTGTAGAACTAAAAATATATATATATATATATTAAATATGAGGAGGGATTCAACTAGATTAGTGTAAATTAAATTGGTTTTATATACTTTCAAAACTTTTTATATGATTAACATACAAATAATTGAAATTAATACATGTAAAGTTTGTTTCATTTACATTAATATATTATATCTTAATTACATAAAATTCTATTATTTTTAACGTTAACTTAATATTAAAACTCTGAAGAAAATTCAATATAAACAATTGCTCAATTTTATTTATCCAATAAATTTATTTAATGAAAATCTTTTTAGGAAAGTAGAGTTCTTACAAATTGGATACGATTTTTATTAATATTCATAATAAAAAATTAAATGAAAATTTAGAAATATAGGTTTCCATTTTCCTCCCCCTAAAAGATTTCATAACATCTGTGTTTTATGTATACTAGTACAGGATCATGTATCTCGCATATGAATAAATATGTTTTTGAGCAATAATTATAAAATATAAACAGATGTTTAATTAATAGTGTTTAAGTCCTTTGATACCATAACACTCAATTGACATGAATATGAAAGAAAAACTCATGTTAAAAGAAAACTTTAATTATGAAGTCAAAATTTCATCAAACTAAAAAATTATATACAGAAAAATATAACTAATATTTTAACAAAATTACAAATCAGTTATAGAGATTGATTTAACTATGGTAAATAGTGATATTAATTTTAAAAACAATCAATTAAGTCTATGCAATATTAATTTAAAGAAATTAAAACGAAGAGTTCTTTAAAACATTATCATTTTTTTATATAAATTACTTACATAAGTGGCTTGAAGAATTCTTACTTTTCACATAAAAAAATGCGTAAAAGTAATTGTTAGATCCTTTTACAATTAGAAATAGCAAAATGAAACCAAATTTGAAAACTTGAACTTCAAATTAAATCTGATTTGATTAAAAACTCACAAACTTGAATTCAAAGTAACTCAAACTCGAAAGAACTTAAACCTGAAAAAATTCAAACCCGAAACTGATTCAAACCAAAATTTAATACTAAAAATAAAAATGATAAAATTATAATTAAATAATTTTTTGTAAATAAAAAACTTTAATTATCAATTTTATTTTAATATTCTTTTGATGATTTAATTAAATATCAAAAACTTAATTTATATTTTATATGAGATGAAATAATAATTTATCAAAAAGTAAATCATATCCCGAGTTAAAAAAACATTGCCAATAGAGCATATTAGCCATTTATCACATTTTATTTAATTTAATTAGTTAAACTTATAGAATATTAAGAGTTTATATATTTGACTAGTAAAATTTTAAGTGCTTCTTTGAATATTATTCTTATTATATTATTGTTATTTTAAGTAATGATAGATAGGGTCTAATAATAATATAATAAAATAATAAAGTAAATTAAAAATATTGAAGCCATGATAGATAATACCATATTAAAAATGAAAAAATATGTCAGACTTAGACTAGCAACATATTAGAAGAGAATATAAATGTGACACAATAAAAACAAAAAAGCTTAAAAATTAGTATATATTATAAAGCAACATCTATATCTAGGTGTGCTCATAGGCTAGGCCGAGTTTAAGCATTATATTAACATCAAATATGCTGGCACAAGCTCAGCCAATAAGGGCCTCTAATTTTGCTCAAGCCCACACGTATGTGTAAACTGATAGTCCAAGCTCATTTAAACCCGCCCATATTATATTTTTTTATAATTTACTTTTAAAATTTAATCTTTATTAATTTAATATTTTGCTTTTACTAAGTTTAAAAATATAAATAATTTAACCTAGTTTGTAATGTTTATACTATAATATTACATATATATTTTTATATGATAAAAATTACATAATATATAAAAAATAAAATCAATATATATATATAGCTAGTAGTAAAATGGGCTAGGCGGGCTCAACCATAGAAGTTGGAGCCAAAGTTCGACCCATGTCTTAAATTAGGCCTAATTTTTTTACCTAAAGCCTTTTTTAAGGCCTAATATTTTTGTCTAAACCCTCCCAAATATAGAGTGGGCCTTCAGTTTTGGGTAGGTAGCTCAACCCTTGAGCTAGTCTAATCTATACCCAACTACGAGAAAAAAAAAGGATAAAGTGTAGAAAGTACTTTTAAAACTACATTCAATAGTACTTTCATGGTAAAAATAAAACAAGTACAATATAAAAACACTAAATGACCAAAGAAAACTTTGAATCTTGATCAATTCATAGAAAATATAATTTATTTGTTGTGTGTAAGTATCACCCCAATGTTCAAAAGATCAAACCTAAAAATAAAATAAATATTATTATAGATGAAACTTTTATTACCTCTTTATGATTGCAAAGCTAATATTAACAGTATATTGTAATAATAAAATATATTGCTAAATAACATAGATAAAAAAATAATTTTGCGTTTACAATGCTTTGTTTTAATACTTTATAAAAAAGAATATTGTAAAGAATATAATAATGCTATTAATAATTTATTATTAGTTATTTTATATATTATTCTATTTGTATTTTGTTGTGAGAGAAATATTTTATACATAATTTTATTGTATCAATACATTGTCAAGTTTTTTAGGTTTTTTTGGTTCTAGGAAGCACCTATATCAATGCAAACATCAGTGTATCGACACTGCATGAAAGTTTTGCCACGAATAAGCTTTTTTACCTAAGTTTTCTCAATTTCACTTTCCTAATGGCCTTGGATCACTTCATAACCATATAAGTACTTCACAAACATTTTCACATTGAAATATAGGCATGAGAACCACCCATATGGATTAAGCCATTAAAGCTTAAAAGAGCTTAAAATAGATGAGTTTAATATTCTAATTGTGTTTGGAAACTAAAAAGTATCTAGTTTGGTTGTATCTTGACCATTTTTAGTCTAGTTTAACTGGGATTCAATGAAGTGCTATTTTGGGTTAGAGTTAAAAGCTTTTTCTTGCATAGAACCAAGAGATGACCGTTTAAGTAAGGGTTTCTCTTTAAGGGCATGTAATTGAGATTATCCATTAAAATCAGCTAAAATTGTCCCCCATTTAAAAGGGTTTCAGCCCTTGATGAAATCACTTAGCTATATAGAGAGATTGCTTATAAGCAAGCTTGGGTGAGTCATTAAGATGTGGATGAACTTGCATAGGAATGAGATAATCAACCAAAGAGAACTTAAAATCACCTTGGGGACATTCATAAAGGGGATGCAATCAATTTTTGAGCTAAGAAAAACCAAAGAGCAAAAAGAGAACAAAAGAGAGAGGGGAAAAAATAGACAAAGAGATAAAGGAATAAAGATGGCTTTAAGTTTTTGCACAAGATTATTTTCTCTCATCTTTTATCTTTATTGTTTCAGCTTCTTCTTTAGAGTTAGCAAAGTAGGCCTGAGCCTGAAAGCCTATCCAATTCGATTCGAGACTGAATCTTATCTATTTTGAATTGACGTAAAAATTCAAAAGCCCGAATCTCAAAAACCTTGAGCCTTAAAAGCTCGAAATTGAAAAGCCCAAGCCCAAAAAAGCTTAAATCCTAAAGGCCCAAAACCCATAAAGTCTAAATTTGTTATAATCCGAGCTTGAGACCAATCCGATCCGAAACTTATAAAAACCTAAGATTCGAGCTTGAGACTGATCTGATCCGAAACTCAAAAAAATTGAAAAAGCAGTAAACTATAATTATATGATTTTATTTAAAATAAAATATTTAATTAATGAAAATATATTTACAAGTATTATACAATTATATCAATAATGTATTATTAAATAAAAAAATTAATAATGAATCTTTAAATTGGATTTAACTTAAAACATATTAATTATAAACATATTAACTATAAATTTCAAATATCATTGAATACTATCTATATTATATTTACAATAATGAAGCACAAAATTAAAAAATAATGTTATTAGTTTAGCTTTTAATTGACTCATTTTATTATAAATAAAAATAATCATGTATAATATACTATTATATTTATTTCACATTTAAATTTAAATTTTAATATAATAA
>JAQSVH010005717.1:0-12287 GCA_029448705.1 Adansonia digitata | reverse complement strand
ATAATGTCGAAGGGCATACATTAAGCCAAAACATTGAAAAGAATTAAAAACAAGAAAAAGTTTCAAGAAAAAAATTTGAATGTAGCATCATGTTATCAAGGTACTCAAAATGACATTTTTTTCTAACGAAAAGCCTAATAATTCAAATAGTTTTGTTTGGGATAAAGTGTGGCCATATTTCATTATCCATTCACAAAATAGATAAAAAGTATTCCCTTTGCAGTCCCCCTTTGAGCCTAATAAATATTTTTTTGCTTCTTTTTTTAAAACTTTAATCAAAGATCACCCTCCACACTAGGTGCAAGGTAAAGTAAAGCTTCAAAATCAAAGCGAGTAAATCCCATCCTAAAGTTACAAGAAAAACAAACTGATTGTCACAAGATAAATTTTGAAGTCAGAATCGAGTTCAAATTTTAAGTTTTTTTGATAATGAAGACTGGAGAGAACAAGATAAAGAAAAAAGCAAAGAGAAGTAGGGAAAAATTAAAAGCAAAAAAAATTAAGAAACAAAATTTATTTTTATCTTGAAAGACATGCCAAATGGGAATCCTTTTATAGAGAAATGATCCTTGATTCAGTTACCCTTAAATACTTGATTTGGACTTATTTATCATTTCTTTCTAAACTGTGCATGGCCTACGTTATAGAGCTACAAAGACTATTTCATCAAGCATATCTCTTTGAGCTGTCAAGCCACTTTTAGGAAGCTCTTTAAAAACTCATCTTTTTAGATGATTTTGAGTCTTCAAGAATATGATAGGGCAATCAATTAGAAAAAAAAAGATTAAAAAAAAAGAAAAAAAAAGAACACGAATGAAGTTCTAAAGTAAAAACCTAAAAAAATAGTCTAAAGCAAACTCAAAGGGTTTGGAATCACTCTTAAATCGAAAAAAATAGCCACATAAGAAAAAAAAACTTTTCCATGCTAATCCAGAAATGACCCAAACCTTTAAAAATTTCATAACATCAGTAAAAGGTTAAGTTAAAAGCCTAAATATCGTTTGACTTATGATAACCTTTCAAAACTTTTGTGTTCAACCTTAAGAATTGGTGCTTACCAAAGGCCTTCCAAATTAACCCCTTAAGACTTAATGTTTAGTAACATTAGTTTAACACCCATCGAGCTATTGTATTTAAAGATTAAAAGGATGTTATAACTTGATTGTTTGCTTTTCAAGGAATTCTAATAAAAAATCGATTTGAACTTAGTCATGATGAACTTCGACTTTCTTGTATAAGTTAAATTTTAGCAGTGCCATACCATTTTGTCCTTTAAATTCAATTTCTCATCTCATTCAAAGATGTCCCAAATAGTGATCATCAATCATAAAAAAGCCCTAACATTAAGAGATAAAGATGTCATATCCATTATCCTTGATATTGGTTAATTCATGGTTGAAATTACTCTGAAATTTCCATAACTTTTGATCAAGATCTCTTCCTAGGTTAGAATGAGAAAAAGATCTTATTCCATAAATCCTAAAATTTAGATAAACTTTGATACTTTTCATGATTTTAATGAGATTACCTGAATGTGCTTCAAGTAGTAAAGTGTTGACTCTTATCCAACTACATAAGGTTGTATCCTTGAATTGATAAACATTAATTCAATATTTGTTGACCTTTCAAGAAAAACCAAATAATTCTCAGATTCTTGAAATCAAGATTAAAAGAAGCATTTCATAGGGTGGACATGAATTTGCCTTCTAACAATTTAAAACTTCAGTAGTAAATCATCAAGAACAAGAGAAATTGATAAAAATAAGGCTTCAAAAGATAATAAAACTTTACCAATAGATGTGAAGATTAATCATCATGATATTTCGAATTCTTTGTTAACTTTATTTGATTAGACAGAAGATTGACAGGGTTTCTTTAAGTTTTCTTTACTTGGTTAGCTTAGAAATTGGTGGAGTCATATGTCTTTTTCAATTGACTACATGGAAGGTCATTGAAATAGGTTTTGAGTTAGTTTTATCTGTTAAGCAAAAGATTGATGGAGTTTTCAGTTAGGTTAAAATTCAATGAAGTTAGATGTCTTCTTCATTTAACTATGTAAAAGGTTATTAAAGTAAGGTTTGAGTTGGTTTCGCCTGATTGGGCAAAAGATCAATTGACCTTACACTTGGTTAGACTAAAAATTGATGAAGGTGAAGTAGGCTTTGAGTTAGCTTCATTCGATTAAATAGAAGATCAAAGGAGTTTTCACTTGGTTAGGTTAAAAATTAGTGGGGTTAGATGTCTTCTTTATTTGACTAGGTGAAAGGTTAGTAAACTAAGGTTAGCCTAAAAACTGGTAGAGTTAAATGTTCTTTTCATTTGACTATTTGAAAGGCGGTGAAGTAGGTTTTGAGTCAGCTTTATCCAATTAAGCAGAAGATTGACAAAGTTTTCACTTGATTAGGTTAACAACCAGTAGAACAAAATGTCCTTTTCATTTGACTGTGTGGAAGTTTGATAAAATAGGTTTTTGAATCAGCTTCATCCGATTAGGTGGAAGATTAATAGAGTTTTTCTAGTTCTTTTCAGTTGGTTAGCTTGAAAAATAGTGGAATCAAATATCCTCTTCATTTAACTATGAAAGATTGGCAAAGTAGGTTTTGAGTCAATTTCATCCAATTAAGGGGAAGATCAACTAAGTTTTCACTTGGATAGGTTAAAAACTGGTGAAGTAAGGTGTCCTCTTCATTCAACTATGTGGAAGTTAATGAAGTAGGTTTTGATTCAACTTCATTTAATTAGGCAAAAGATTAGATAGAGATTTTCTAAGTTTTCTTCATTTAGTTAGGCAAAAGACTAACGAAGTTGGCCCACATAAAGACAAAAGCCTAAGAGTAGCTGATAGGTTCATCCCTATTAAAATGAAATAGCCCTAGAGTAGCTAATAGTTTCATGGATGTCAAAATTGGCATTGAAATGAAAAAACCTTGAGTAGCTAATGGTTTTATTCTAGTGAAATTGGCACTAAAATTTGAAAACCCAAGAGTAGCTGATGGCCTCAGCCTAGTTGAAATTGGCATTAAAATAAACAACCCGACTAGGTAGAAAACCAATGCAATAGGCCCACATAAAAAAAGGTTCAATCTATTCAGTTAAGCATAAAACGAGCAGAATTGACACTTTATTGATCGAGGGAAACATTAGTGAGGATTGATATTGTTTATATTTAGATTAATTATTTAAAATATTAAGTTAGAAAAACCATTCTATAGAGCTTATCATAGCCTAAACAAAATCGTGTTTATTTGATCTTTGCCATATTCCTGATTCTTAGTAATAACCAAAAAAGGTCAGCTGTAGACACCTAATTTCATTTGAACCCATCTTTAGGCAACCTTAAATATCCGAGACCAAGAACCTCGAAGCTGTCTCGGTGAGGGTTGACCTTCTCTAAGTAGATTAGGCATTTTTAACACCTATTTGGCCATTTCTAAGTGATTGCTTATGCATGTGATAAAAAACTACCATTTTAAGGATCATAGAGAATAAATCCAGAGTAAAAAATAAGAATTAAGGTAAAAAATTAGTTTTTAAATATATTCTTTTGAAATTCATTTTGGATATAATTTTACAATCAAATTTCACATTTTTAGGGATTTTTCAAGATTTTTCTCATGGAACTTTTAGAGTTAATCGTCATATTTTTTCATCGATACCCGTGTAATATTGTGCCAATACTCACCCTAAAAAATCTAAAATATTCAAGAAAAAATCTAAATTATGACATTTCATACCACAAGGTGTCATGTTTAAATTTATTTACTAATTTTAGATTATTCACTATATCGCAAGTGTCATGCTCGTAAAAATTTTTGGTAAAATTTGTTTTGATTTCAAGCTTTCATCTTTATTTTTATTAATTAATGTTTTGAGTAATGTGTTGAATTTAATTCATTTTTTAAATTTGAACATATTTTTACAATTTTTTCATCTCTATTTGTAAAATTTTTCTATAAAATTTTTTAGAGTTTAGAATTTTAAATATTTTCATATATTTCAATAAAATAGCTCAGATGTAGCTTTTTGAAATTTCAATTCATTTTTATTAAATATCAATTTTCTTCTGTAAAGATTTTTCTCGTAAATTTTTAGGAGCTTGAAATTTTTAATTACCTTTTTCATATACATAAAATTTCTCAAAAATTTCTTTTAGTGTTCGATACTTGGAATTTTTATCAGGAAATTTTATTAACTTTATTTTAGGCCAAATTCTTTAACGAGCTTAAAACTTTCAAATTTTACTAATGGCTCCAATAAGCCCATTAATCTCCCAACAAACCCAATAAGTCAATTCTTCTTCTCTAACAAGCCCAACAAAAGTAATTTTAACAAGCCCATTTGGAATTTTCAACGAGCCAACAAGCCCTTTTAGATTTTCCAAGAAGGCCTATTAACATTTTCTCCCACCAAAAAATTATTTTAATTTTTTTGGACAAAAAATTTCCATATGGATAACTAATTAGGCCTCCCATCTGATTAAATTCTTAATTAAATTTACCATGTGAAATTTTATTTCTTGAATACATAATTTTTTATTTGTTATAATTTAATTCTTCCAATTTATTTTTATCTGATTAAGACTTTTTTCATGATACTCATGAAGCCTAGGATTTAGATGATGAATAATATGTGGAAAGTCATAACAAAACACAAATATATTTAACCGATTCCTATCCTAAATAAAAAATCAAGCAAAAAGATAAATGAAAAAATAAAGGAAAAGAGAAAAACAAGAAAATTCGACGAAGGGATTTTTTTCATCCCTTGGCTGAATCCTCCCTCTTATAAATAAATATGGGGTGGATGTTTTGTTTTAAAAAGAATGGCTTCCATAGCAAAAATTAGCCATTTTTTAAAGTAATTTTCAAGCTTTTTCAAGAATTTCAAGCTTTAAAGGTAGTTTCATGAAGAAATATTTTGATTTTTGCTCATCTTCAATATTTTCCATCATATTTCTTTCTTTTAGTGAGCTTAATGATCACTTATGCTCATGGATTTTGATCCATGTTGAAAGGCCAAATGTAAAAGCCATGCACAATTTTCTTTATTTAATTGTTAAATTTATTTTTTTCTTAACAAATGTTTGATTTTAATCAAGAAAATATGTTTTATGGATATGGAGCCAGTTTTATCATGTATATATGTTCATCATATATTATTTTCTTTAGTATTTTCATGTGAATATTTGATAAAGGATGTTTATATGTCCATTTTTTCATGATTTCATATACGTTGATGATGATTTGAGCTTGGTAAAAATCAGGATATGCATTTATGTTGGAAAAAGAAATTTTCCATTGTTATTTGACTTGGCCAAATATGATTGTGGCCTTTGATGAATTTTATTTTATGATTTCAGATATGTAAGGCTACTTTGCAATGTTTAAAAGTTGTAGGGTCCAAAAATAATTTTTCCAAAATTTTGTAAGGCCTTGGATACTACATCTAAGCTTGATCAAATGTTATATGTGTGATTTGGTGAAGTTTTTGACCTTTTTAGCGCTATTTTATAATTATAAAAAACAATTTGAACCACCTTTAGCTGTGTTTTCATCCATATTTTTCATCTTTAAATGCATATCATGCATTCTTAGCCTTTTAAGGGCTTTGTTATAATCTTAGAAAGTTTAGGAATTTATTTTCAAAAATCAAAAAATTGTTCCAAGGCCAAAGGTGCTTGGCCGAATGGTTCTTAGATTATTTGGTGAATTTTCCACGTTGATTTTGATGTCTTTGATGTTATAATTATGTATTTTGGCTCGTTTAGGGACCATTTTGTGAAATTAGAAAAATTTAGAGTTTGTTTAGTAAAACCTTGTATTTTATGGTTAAATGGGTGTTTTCAACATCAAGTTATCCATTTAGGGTATTTTGGACATGTTAGCCATTTTAAGGCTAATATGCAATTTTGAAAAAAAAATAGGGACCTATTAGCAATTTTTTGCATTTTAGGTCAATTTTGATTTCTAAGCTACCCATCAAGGGTATGATTGTCATGGTGATTTCGATTCCTTCAAGGTTACTGGGACACTTTTATGTTAAAGGGATACCTTATGGATGTTCTAGTAATTTACCTTAGCACTAAGTCTTTATAAATCACCAAGATACTGATTTGCCGAAGGTGTATAATAGGGACAAATTTGTCTTTTTATGATTATATTAAGTCTTTTAAGGTTACCAAGATACTTTTATGTTAAAGGTATATCTTAGGGGGTTTTTAGTGTTTTACTTTAGAGCCAAGTCCTTTATGATCATCAGGACACCAATATGTCGAAGGGGCATAATAAGGATAGGTGTAGACTCCCAATATTATCTGAGCCTCTTTCCCTAATTGTCTTGAAATATCTAAGACTAAGAATCCAACAATCATCCTTATATTGCTTTTTAAAATTCAAAATTATTTTTATTAAATATAATTTCCTTCTTGCACATAAAATTTCTCAAAAATTCATTTTGGAATTTTTATATGTTAATTTTATTTTTAATTGGCCAAAATTTATTTTTTTTTCATTTCTTTGGAGTTGAAACCCATTAATTCTCTTCACGTGCCTGATAAGCCCAATAACTTTCCAACAGGCTTGACAAGCTTATTTTTGTCTTCTAACAAGCCTAATAAGCTTATTTTTATTAAATTTTTAATTAACTTTATTATATGAAGTTTTATTTTTTGAATACATAATTTCTAATTTGTTAAAGTTAGTCCTTATAATTTGTTTTTATTCAAAGTAGATTTTATTTCTCATTTTATCTTATCTCCATGTTCTAGATGATGATGTCATACATGATGACAAGCAAAATGACAAAAGCCTTTATTAAAGCTTATTAAAAAAGCTAAGAAAAAGCAAAAAAATAAAAAATAAAAAAAGAAGAAAAATTCAAAGAACATTTGGCTAAAGGGGATTGCAACTCTTGTTGGCCAACTTTCCTCCTTTTAAATAAGGGGAAGGATGTTCATTTGGGAACCTTAGCTATCCATAACAAAAAACACCAAAATTTTCTTTGTTTATAAGCTTTTTGAGGTAATTTATCTTGTAAAATCCTTAATTTTGTTCATTTCATTCAATTTTCTTTCTTTTAGTGAGCCAAAATCATGCTCATGCCCATGGATTTTCATCCATTTTAACAAGCCAAGTATGAAGGCTATGATCAAAGCTTAGTGATTTAAATGTTTAATTTGATTTTTTTAGTAATAGCTTTATTTTCATTATGAAAATATATATTTGCTATGGAAATAATCTTGTGATGTTGTGTGTATAATTTATGTTGTTTTCCTTGATGTTTGGATGATGATTCATATGAAATATATTGATATATTCACTCTTTTAATGATTTTTTTCATATATTTAAGCTTGATAAAAATTATTACATGTGATTAATATTAATATTCATGTGAAGAAAAAATGTTTTTCATGATATTTTATGTTGACCGAATGTGATGGCAATTTTGATGATATTGTTTTGTTTCATTTTATGATATTTTGTATTATTTGAAATTATGGGGGCTTAAAAATAGTTTTTTTAAAATTTTGAAGGCCTTCGAAGGGTGTTTTCATGCTTGGCCTAACTAACAAGAATAATTTTGTGATTTTTTTTAGTTTTTAGGCTTTTTTGTAATTATGCAAAATTTAAGGATTAAATTGTAAAAATTTAAAAAAAAATTGAAGAAATCCATGCTTGGTTGAATACTTCTTATGACTTTTGCTATGATTTCCATGATTTTTGTGATGTGTTTGATGCTTAATTTTGAATTTAAATCATGTAAAGATGAAATTGCTAAATTGCCAAAAAAATTTCTTTGTCCATTCATGGCTAAATTCACGTTGATACCTCTAGGGGTGCTTTTCAAGCCTTTTAGCATGTTTGAATGTATTTCATGCATTTCTAACCTTTTCGAGCCTTTTTTGTAATTTTGAAAATTTTAAGGGCTTATTTGTAAAACTTGAAAAATATTTTCTAAAGGCCAAAGGTACTTCGCCAAACCTTTTTGTGATTTTCTATATGATTTTCATGTTGATTTGTGTATCTTTGATGTTCAAATTCGTATTTTTTGTCATGTAGGGACTAAATTGCAAAATTAAAAAACTTTATGGACCAATTAGCAAATTTTTGCAATTTAGGGTCAAAATGGTAATTTTTAATGTCTAATTATCGATCTAGGATATTTTGATCATTTTAGGGATATTTCTAGCATTTTTAGCCATTTTGGAGCTAAAATGCAATTTTGGGAACTTTAAGGACTTATTTGTAATTTTTACATTTTAGTTCAATCTTCTTGTTGTCGCAACGTATCCCAGGGTGGATCCTCAGGAATCTATGGGTGCGCATGACTTAAAATATTTTCTTGACTTGGAAATGTTTTCTTGACCGAGACTTTTCTTTCGTGATGTAATGAGAATGAGAATGTATGGATTCTCGATTTATGATACAGTGAAGGCGACCAAAAGACGAATCACTCATCTTATTGGTCTCGAATGACCATCACAAAATGGCCAATGCTTGGAGTCGCCATCGATCATTTAGGGCTAGGCATGATCGGATGCCTATTGAAACTTATATTTTGAGTTACGAAACTCAAAACATCGTTCCCGTGGTCTACGTAATACCAAGATTCATCATTTGGGTTCAGGAGTTGGTTACGCACAATGAGGTACGAACCTCTTCGTGATGCTTGAAATCGATACCTTATTAGCTATGTGTTATCTCGATTTTGATTCTTTCGATCTTAACTTATCATTATTTCGATATAACCCCTTTTACTGTATGAATCTTATAGAAATACAAATCCATGTTTAGATGAAAAAGATTTAATCTCATATACGCCCCGAAGAGATGGGGAATATAGAGATTTTCAATAAAAATGACCTCTGGATTTTACTTTGAAAAATGGAATACTCCACTCTAGGCACTAGAGAAATACCGATGTGGAATATTACCCTTAGTTTTATTTGAAATGATTGGAAAACCTGAATGCAAATAATCATCACAAAGAAATCAAATTAGGAAGACAATAAATGAAGTAACATAACATGGATCATTCAATGCAATTATAAAGAAAAGGAATGGACTATTGGAATTTATCTCGCAATTGGTATCAATTATTTGAGAATAACCAAATCAATAATTTTCGAGATCCATCTGGGTTCCTTGATTAAACAAGATTTGTTTAACATATTCATAGAAGTTCGAGAATGAGAAAAAAATTAATTGTAGTTGAAAATAGGGTTAGAGTATCCCTTCGGAAAGGTATGGTTGGAGTATCCCCATGGATAACAAATAATTTTGACAAAGGAGTTTTCTTTTAATCTTGACAATTTTGGAAAGCGGGGTTAGAGTATCCCCTCGGAAGGTCAGGGTTGGAGTATCCCCATGGATGACAAATAATTTTGATAAAGGAGGCTTCTTTTAATCTTGACAATTTTGAAAAGCGGGGTTGGAGTATCCCCTCAAAAGGTCGGGGCTGGAGTATCCCCATGGATGACAAATCATTTTGACAAAAGAAGGTTTTTTTTTAATCTCAACAATTTTGAAAAATGGGGTTGGAGTATCCCCTTAGAAAAGTGGGTTGGGGTATCCCCAAAAGTGATATTTTTGACACTCTTTAGAGAAGTCGAGTTGGAAAACTTAAGTTAGCAAAACCTTGTGATTTAGGGAATGTATAAGCCTTTCTACAACTTTTGGCAAAAGAAATTATTGTGAATGAGGATGGTAAAGATGTAAAATGTGTTTGTGCCTTGATATGAGCTTGTGGGAGGTCAAAGCATATTCTCATGTCTAATCGGGTTGACATAGAGACATTCGAATGTCTCAAGATGAAATTCGAGAAAACAACTTGATTTTGACCAAAATCAAAAACAGGGATAGCATCGCGCTTTCTTGCTTTTTGACTTTATTCTAGATTGATTCAAAGGATTTAGAAGTGAACAAGACACCGTGAGAAAGGTGACTATATGAGGGTCATCCTAAAAATATTCCCACTACCCCAAAAAGTCATTTTCTAGGGGAATAAATTTTTAAGTTTAGATTGATAGTGCTGCGGGCAGAGCATATGAAGGACAAGGTGTGTCAAAATTTGAAAAATCACCCCAGACTCATTTGGTATCGAAAATTAAAAACAATACCTTTTTGAAAAGGGAATTTCATGAACCTTTAAGGAAAATTATTTGAAAATTTTGGAAAAATCATTTAATAGGCTTGAATGGCCCAACCAAAATACATGTTCTGATTTCAGAGGTTTCGGATAGTTTAGATTTGAAAAATCATAACTCTCTCATCCGGAATGATACAGGGTGAATAAGACATCATTTTAAAGATAATTCGACCTGATTTGATAGAAAAATATCAAAAAATTCATGAAAAATCGTTTAGAATTTTAAAATGATTTTTCAATTCACAACAGTTGTGCTACCATCAGGGGGCAAAGCAAAACAGGGGATATCTCTTACAGACTTAAGTCATTGACATTCGAACATCTATGACCGAAGGGAAAGAGTGCCATGACCATCACGAACTCATTTGCACACCCCGAAGTTGTTTAGGATGATGAAACAACCCGTTGATCATACCACTCAAGGTTTTGACTCAAAAGACGAGGCACGAACATTTTGAGAATTATTGTAAGGCCATTTTTGTTTCAAAATCAGAAGATTTGAGCTTGTTTAACCAAGATTCCAGATCTAGAAAACTTAATTTTCCCTAAGATATTTTGCTACCTTTAAGGAAAATGCTAAGTCCATGCTAATCCTCATTGGTTGAGGTTGACATACTTGGCTTGGGGGGTTTTGAAAATTAGTTTTATCAGCCATCAAACATGCATTTTGACAATAAACATACAAGGGGATAGCACATAACATAAATGGGGATGCTAGTTTTACTAATGGCCTAAACAAAAAAAGTTTTATGCACTTTGACAAGAAAATGTTATGGATGCTGAAAATGACAATGATTCATGCAAGTTAATGTGTAATGTGCTTAAAATGTGTTAGGCTAATGATTCAAACATGGATTAAGAATAACAAAATGCATGGACATGGCATAAAATGCATGAGCAAGAGATATTAAACTAATGAGGATGAAATGAGGCATTTTGCACATAAAAGGGGCATTAAGGCATCCAAATCTTAAACTACCACAACCAAATGCCACAATAATGCATGATAATCCTAAGAAGGTGATGGAAACATGGAGAGCTCACTACAATGATGATGGTGCCAAAAAACAAAAAATAAAAATGATAAAATAAGAAGCTATATAATAAAACTTCAATTTTCAGCCAAACAGTTGGAGCAACGGAGATGGCTTGAATTTTCCTCTCTTTCTTGTTGTTGATAAGCAAGAAAAAGAGAGAAACAATTAGGTTTTGGTTCTGGTTTGGATGAGGGTGATTTTCAAAATGTGTAATGGTTGGGAAGTGAGTGTTTTGGGGCTATTTTTGGGTGCTGAGTAAAGAGCTATGTGATTTGGTTTTTTTTATGTGTGAATGTGTTTTGGAAGTGAAAATGAGCTGAAATCTAACCTCTTTCAGCTGAGATAGAAGTGGTCCATTTATACCAGTCTTTTAGAGCCAAATTGGAAGTGTTTTTAGCCATTGCTCAAGGGGGACAAAGTGATGTCAGCATGGTGGCTATAGGTTGACTGTAGGGAGCAACTTGCTACCAATGTGATCAGCATAAGGTGGCTGGTTTAAATGCTGAAATGATTTTCTATCAAATAGGGTGGTTGATGGTGATATTGGCCAACAAACTATGGAGTAAGGTGATCATGTGATATTGACCCTTGTTGATTCAATCTAGACATCAAAAAAATGTTTTGATTAATCCAAAAGTCCAAATTCATAACTTGATATGGGCTTTGATCTTTCTTGATACAAAGAAATGAGTTAAAATCGAGTTTTGGATCAATAGTGGATGAGTCAAAAATGCCTGGATCGTGAAAATGGCTTGCATGTATCGATACATTGCATAATGTATCGATACATTTGGTCCAAAAACCTTGATGGTATTGATACTATGAACCATTGTATTGATACTATAACCACTGTATCAATGCATGTTGATATGTATCAATACATTTCTTTATAGAATGCATGTTTTGGTCATGGCATGGCTTGGTATCGATACATGAGGTCATGTATCGATACGAAGGCTTATGTATCGATACATCTAGATGTTGTATCGAAACAAATAGGGACATTTCAAATTTTTGGCACGTTGGAGCATTGTATCGATACATAAGAACCATGTATCGATACATTCAAGTAAAATTATGAATTTTCTTATATCTTTTGTCCC
>JAQSVH010005706.1:0-12290 GCA_029448705.1 Adansonia digitata | reverse complement strand
ATAAACTGATAAAAATGGTTAGGAACTTGCAGGTCATAGTCAGAGAAATAGGGCATAAGATTTGAGAAACAAAGGATCAATTGTTCAAATCAAGTATACTATTGGACATGGGTGAAGCAAAGACACCCAATTATGCATCTACACATATAGCCTAGCCTCTAATCTTTTTGGTCTTCCCGATGTTACCCGATTATCTTTTGCTCTCCATACTAAGAAAAGTAGTTTGCTAAACAGGGGCAGTTTATATCTTGACTTTAAAATTCTATACCTTTTCCTTTTAATTATGAATTTTGACTTGAAATAGATTTTTATTTATGAACATTGTGCATTTTACTCCAGGCCATGAAGTTTGCTAATAATGGTTTCTGATATCTAGTGTAATGAGAACATTTTGAAAATTTTTTCTTTGATAAGTGATCTCCATTAGATTAAACTCTCTCAAAAAGGTCTTTCACCTCTATTTTCATGATTCTCCTAGACATTCAACAATGGACCTTTCGCACCCAAATGTCCTTCTTAGATTCCTTCAAGGTCGAACAAACAAGTTATACTTCTAAATGATTTAGATACCAGTAGTTCAATATGTGCTAAAATAATGTTAGTAATTCCAAGATTTCCCAAATTCATTTGAATAATCTTTTACCACAATTTCCATGACACTATTCCAAATCCTTGATTTAGAAATAATAAGAGGAAACATGAGCCAAAAACACATGTATGTATGGGTTAAAACCTTTTTAATCCAATACTTAATAAATAAGATCTGAAATTCGAGATTTCTCCATATTAATTTGATTTTTTCCCTAAAGGCTTGACTAGAACCAAGATTCATTGGCTGTTACGAACTTGGTAATGTTGAGGGGCATTCATTAACCTAAAATATAAAAAAATGTAAAAAAAATAAAAAAATTCAATGCAACATCATGTTGTTAGGTACTCAAAATGATTGCAAAAGGAAAATTATCCTTTTTCCTAGTGAAATGCTTATCAATTCAAATGACTTTGTTTGAAATGATAAATGGTTATCTTTCTATACCCTTTTGCATATAGGAAATTATTTCCCTTTACAATCCCTTTTGAGCCTGATGATTTATTCTTTCTTTAACCTTAATTAAAGGCCACCTTCCACACTAAGGGGCAATTAAAGCAAAGCTTTAAGATCAAAAAGAGCAAATCTTATTTTAATGTCAGTTGTCATAGGGCTAATTTTATAGACTGATCAAAATTTAAATTTCAAGAAGCAACGCCCATTCTAAAGTTATAAGAAGAACAAGTTAATCATCACAAGGCTAATTTTGAAGATCGATCAAAGTTCAAATTTCAAGGGGCAAATCCTATTCTAAATTAGCAAAAAAAAAAACAAGTTCGGTTGTCATAAGGCTAATTTTGAAAACTAATCAAAATTCAAATTTCAAGTTCCTTCAAAATGAAGAATGAATAAAAACACAATGAAAGAAATAAAAAGAAGCAAAGAAAAATGTAGAAGTAGAAAAAAATGACAAAATGAAGATATGTTCATCTTGGAAGACATGTCGGATCAAATTCCTTATAAAGAGAAATGATCCTTGATTTCATTACCCTTAAACACTTGATTTGGGCCTATTTATGCTTTCTAAATCATGAACCACGGCCTACATTATGTACTTATAAAGTCTATTTCAATCAAACATAGCCATATGAATCATCGAGCTATTCCTGGGAAGCTCTTTAAAAATTCATCTTTCTGAAGGATTTTTGAGTCCTCAAGAATATGATGGGGAAATCAATTTAAGAAGAAAAGAAAAACGAACAAATAAAGTTCTTAGGTGAAAACTCAAAAAGGGTAGTCTAGAATAAAGTTAAAGGCTTTGGAATTACTCCTAAACCAGTAAAGGTAGCCACCAATAGAAAAAAAATTGTTCCATGCTAATCCAAAAAAGATCCTAAACCTTTAAAATTTTCACGACATCAATAAAAAATTAAGTCAAATGCCTAATATTGATTTGATATAATATAACCTATCATAACTTTCATGCCCTACCTTAGAAATTGGTGCTTACCAAAGACCTTCCAAATTAACCCTTTAAGACTTGGTATTTACTAGCATTAGTTTAACAACTATCAAGGAATTCACATGAAAAGGACACCTACCTGTACTTGGTCTTGATAAACCTCAACTTTGTTATACCAATTTCTTCAAATTAAAATTTAGCAGTGCCCCCCATTTGTGCTTTTAAACTCATTTTCTTATCTCATCTAAAGATGTACTAAAGAGTTGAAAGATAAAGAGGGCATCTCATTAATATTGGAAAATTCATGGTTTAAATTATTTTAAAATTTCCATATCTTTTGATCAAGTAGATCTTTTCATAGGTTAAAATGAAAAGGTGATCTCGTTCTGTAAATTTTGAAATTTAGATGAAATTTGATACTTCATATAATTTTAATGGGATTATTTGAATATGCCTTGAGTAAGGAAATGTTGACTCTTATCCAACTGTATAAAGTTGTATCCTTGAATTGATAAACACTAATTTAGAAATTTGATGATTTTTTAAGAAAAAAATCAAATAATTCATAGATTCCTAGAATGAAAATCGAAAGAAAGATTTCATGGAGTATACATGAAATTTCCTTCTAATGATTTAAACTTTGAATAATAAGCCATTAAGAGAAAAAGAAATTGGCAACATTCAGATTTAGATTGATGAATCTTCACCAACATATGAGAAAATCATAAAGAAAAAAAATTAGCAAAGATGAGGTTCAGATTGATGAGACCTTGCCAACATTGATCTTCATGATATTTTAAATTGATATGCCATCATCATTCAGTCCTATGGAAAATAAATGAAGTAGGATTTAAGTTTGTCAGCTTCACTTGGTTAAAAACCAGCAGAGTAAGATGTCTTTTTCATTCAATCCTGTAAAAGGTAAGTGAAGAAGGATTTAACTCAACTTCATTTTATCATGTGAAATGTAGGCAAAGTTTTATTTGTTAACTTCATTTGGTTAAAAACCAATAAAGTAGTGTGTCCTCTTTATTGGATCTTGTGAAAGGTAGGTGAAGTAGGATTTAAGTTTATCAACTTTACCTGGTTAAAAACCAGTGGAGTAAGATGTCCTCTTCATTTAATCCTATGAAAGGTAGGTGAAGTTAGATTTTACTCAATTGCGTTTGATTATGTAAAATTTAAGCAAAGTTTTTATCATCATATTTACTTGGTTAAAAATCGATTGAGTAAGATTTCCTCTTCATTCAACCCCGCGAAAGGTAGGTGACGTAGGATTTAACTTAACTTTGTTTGATTACATGAAATATAGGCAGAGTCTTTATTTGTCAGTTTCACTTGGTTAAAAACTGATGGAGTAATATGTCTTCTTCATTCGATCCTATGAAAGGTAGCTAAAGTAGGATTTAAGTTTGTCAATTTCACATGGTTAAAAATCGGTGAAATAATGTATCCTCTTTATTCAATCTTGTGAAAAGTAAATGAAGTAGGATTTAAGTTAATTGCATCCGATCATCTGAAATGTAGGCAGAGTTTTATTTGTTAGCTTCATTTGGTTAAAAACAGATGGAGTAATATGTCCTCTTAATTCGATCTCGATAAAGGCAAGTGAAGTAGGATTTACCTCAAATACATCCAGTCATGTGAAAAATAGGTGAAGTCTTTATTTGTTACCTTCACTTGGTTAAAAACTGGTGGAGTAATATGTCCTCTTGATTCGATCTTGTTAAAAGTAAGTGAAGTAGGATTTAACTCAAGTACATCCAGTCATGTGAAATGTAGGCAGAGTTTTTATTTGTCTGCATCACTTGATTAAAAACTGATAGAGTAAGATGTCTTCTTCACTCGATCCTATGAAAGGTAGGTGTAGACACCTCATTTTATCCAAGCTAATTTATGCATCTTGAGACTTAATTGAAAAAAGAATGAACAAAATAACGAAAACAAAAATTGGAATGACTACTAGGCACTATTTTGCCAAGTATTTTAGGCGAGACAGCACCAGATGAAAAGTTTCTTAGGGAAGGTGTGAAATACATAAAGGTCATATTAAAGAAAAATGAGAAAAAGTTATCAAAGGTCATTATTCGAGGTGTTATCAAGGTTATTTGAGTAAGCATGAGTTAATCATCTATCAATCCTATCCAAGATAAGGCATTTGTGGAGCCAAAGGTGTGTAAAATCTATATTCACATGAGTAGGCATTGATATATGGCTTATAGGTTTTGTTATAAGGCTTCCACACCATCAAAATCCCAAAAACTAAAGCTTGTATCAATACAAGACAATTTGTATTGATACTCTTGGCTTTTGTATCGATATAGGAGGTCTTGGTATTGATACCAGGTTACTTCCAAGCTAAACTTATGCTTTTAGGTGAATACGTATCGATAAAAGCCATGAAGTATCAATACAAAGGAAATTTTGGTGCTTAGTATCGATAATTCATGGTATCGAGATCTGGGCAAAATTGTTTTTTAAATATTAATAAAAGAAGCTTTGTATTAATGTCGAAAGGCCAAATTCATCATAGTGTATTGATATAAAGGCTATTGTGTTGATATGCAAGGCCAAAATTTGTCTATTTTGTGCCATTTTCACACCTTCATAACATAACACTAAAACTGTAATTTAAACATGTTTTTGGCATCAGAAATCATCAAAATTCATACCAGGCCTTAACTTTGGTTTTTAACAAATTTTTTAGGCATAAAATGGCTTGAAATTAAGACATTTGCATAAGAAACAAGGTTCGTTTGGGGCATGCTTGGCTTTTCTCCATGTTACAAACACCTTCACCCTTTTTACTCATCTAATCTGCTTGCTAAAGCCAATGGGAAAACAACCAATTAAGCATAGTACCCAGAGCTATCATATGGTACATGGCTAAAACAAAAAAATGCCCTTATTTTAGCTTCAAAATGCATTTGTTAAACCTTGGACTATAAAAGGATTCAACTTTGGCTCAGCAAAGAGAGCCATAAACATTTAAACAGTCGAAAAAAACTCTTTTCAGGCATTATTCTCTAAAAAACATTTTATTCTTGTAGCTTCTCAAAGACATAACCAAAAACCTTTCAAGACCTCTATTTCACCCTCTTTTCATCGAAAACCTTCCCTTCATTATTAGCACATCCCTTAAACTCATTTTGGACACCTTTTTCTTGCTAACCAATAGCAAAGAGAGGGGAAAAGTTGAGCTTAAAGTTGATAAGTTTTCTATTCAAGGGCTTAAGCAAGGTTTTAAGCTACTTGGTATAACTTCTATCTCTTTCTCATTTTATTTTTTCTTTTATCATCATTTTCATCATTTTAGAAAGCCATATCCATGTGACCATGATCGTATTTCTAAGACTCTCATGCATCTTGTGGCCTTGTTTGTGGTTAACCTAGGATTTTTTGGCTATATTGAGCCCTTTGATATGCCTCACTAAGTTTATGTGCTTTGTTTGTTTTGAAAACAAGTTTTAATGTTGTTCTAAAAATTCTAGCAAACTTCTACTTGTTTAAACATATTCATATGTGGCATGACTTCTAAGGTTGTTCATTAAGCTAACTATTTCATGCATCTTATAAGTTATTGTCTTTCATTTTTGTCATCATTTACATGTCAAGATACCATCTTCATTTGTCTAAGCATGCTATCTATCTTTATTGTCATTAATTTCATATTTAGTTCATCATATACTTGTTAAGATGCTTGTTTAATGATTTTCAAAAACCCCCTAAATTAAAGCCATTTTAACGTTAATAAATGAGGATTAACATGGGCTTAAGGTTTTTAAATTAAAGCCATTTTCGTGTTTAGATTTAAGGGTTATTAAGGCTAAAGGTTCTGTTTTCAGAAATAAAATGTCTCTTAAGTGTTTAAGATTGTTTATGCCTTGATTTGTTGCCAAAGAAACCCCATAAAACTAAAAATCTCTTATTTTTGCCTTGGCAACACTATAGCCACGATTTTAAAAATCATTTCCAAACTCTAAACTATTTTTCATGAGTTTTTTTATATTTTTATTTGAAAGGCAACAAATTAGTTTTCCAACAGTATCTCACTTGCCCACAGATCATCCCAAGTGAGGGAGATATGATGTTTCAAACTAATGCTATCTAGAACCTTTAGAATCAATGGCTTGATTTCTATTTGGGCCATTTTGGCTTATCAGATGATATTTTTATTTTTTAAAATATTTTTCCTAAAAATTCATGAAATTCTTTCTCCGAAAAGGTATCATTTGCAATTTAATGATTCTACATAAATCGAGAATGATTTTTTGAAGTTCACCACATCATTTTCCCTACATATGCTGTCAGTGTCACACTTGACCCAACTTTAAAAATTATTTTCACCCAGAACATGAATTTTTAGAATTTTTAGAATATTTTTCAAAGTTTGCCACACCTTTTTTCTTATATGTGCTATCAGTGTCACACTTTCCAATGATATCTCAACCGACCCTTTAAACCTTTGAATTTTCCTAGAATAAAATAAAAAAGAGGGATAGCATGATACTATCCCCAATTTTTAGCATTAGTGAAAATTAATTGATTTATTTGAATTCCTACTCCTAGACATTCGAATGTCTTTAACTGATCCTAATTAACCCCTCGAGTGAAAACATGCGTCAACCTTCCCTAGGCTTGGATTAAGTCATGAACATTTTTTTATTAATTTTAGTTAATCATTGCCTTTTTATCCGGTAGAAATTATATAAAAAATATTGTTTTTAAGAAATTAGCGAACTTTTATCAAGATTAATCCTTTGAATTTTCAAAATCACTAAAATTTTTACCTTCAGGGATACTCCAACCCTGCATTTTGAAAAAAAGTAATCAAAATTAAATTTTCTCTCTCCCAGATTTCTCTGAACTTACTAAGATTTTAACCCTTCAAAAATTTTTTTTTCCAAAATCACTAAAATGGTCACCTTCAAGGATACTCCAACCCTAGTTTTCGAGGGGATACTTTAACCCAACTTTTCCAAAAATAAAGTTAATCAAAATTAAATTTCCCTTTTCCTATATTTCTTTAAACCCGTCAAGATTTTAACTCGATTTTCATGCTTTAATTAACAAATGGATCCAAACTCATCTCTAAAATTGTCAATTTAGTTATTTCTAGATAATTGATGACAATTATGAGATACATTCTAGTTGTCCTCCCTTCTTCCCCTTTTTATGCGATTTATTTTATACAATATTTTTTTTTTCATCTTACTAACATGTTTTCTTTTGTGATGTTCAATTCGCATTCATGTTTTCGAAATCTTTTTTTTTTCAAAAGTTATAAGGTAATGTTCCTTGTTGACATCTCTTTAGTGCTTGATACAGAATATTCATTTTTCAAAGACTAAATTTGAAGAACATTTTAATAAAAAAATCCATATGTTCCCTACCTCTCTGAGATGCATACATGATTTAAATTTTTATTTGAAACTCGACTTTATTTTATTCAAATTCATGCATAATAAGGGAATTATATTTAAATAATGATAAGTTAAAACTAAAAGGCAAAAACTAAAGTAAGACATGGCTAGAAAGATATCGATTTTGGGTGTCACAGGTCAGTTCATGCCTCCTTACACATAATCGACTCCCAAACCCAATCATAGAATCTTTGAATTATGCAGACTATGGAATCAATGTTTCAAGTTTCGTAATTCCAAATATCATTTCAATAGGCATCCGATCGCATCTTGCACAAATTGATTAGTGACAACTCTAAGCGTTAGCCATTCCATGGTGGCCAATCAAGACTAATTGGACAAACAATTCATCCAACGATCCCCTTCTCGAATTAGAAACAAGAAGGCCTAATTAAGAGGACTCGCATAAATATTTTTTAAGTCGTGCGTGTTCCATTTTGCTATTAAATTGAGGTAAGGTACCAACAGCCTAGCGAATCCATTAGGAATAGAATTTCTAAAGAGTTAAGCCTATAACTAGCCTTATCTTGCTTAGTTCTTAGTTTCTCTAGTTTTCAATCATTATTTAATTTATAAATCCCTTTCCATTTTTGTCTGCTAATTTTTATTTGTTGTGATTTTTGTCATGCAACAATCAGGAACTACCTTTACTCAACACACATTGTGCACTTGTATTTGCATTACATTCCTACAAACTAGATGGTGAGGTTAAGGTCCTAAATACTAGGATGAAATAAGCTATCCATCTTTGTGAGTACCCTTTCATACAGGCATAGCAATACCTTTTAGGGTGTAAAGTACCTATGTCTCTTGTAAGCCTTCACCCCATATTTACATAGGAAAATACATCCACCAGATCAAACCCATTCCGCCAAGCTTGCGATAGGCCTAGGATTGAGTGCCTCAGCTATCCTTACTGGATGGAGGAGTGATTCAGATACCGAACTAGATGTCATTTTAAACCCATATACTGAGCCTTAGAAGCCAAACTATGTTAAGCCCTACTGAAATGCTGCTAGAATGATCTAAAGAATAAGGAAACTTGAGGGAACACTTTTAACCTTTACTCTTGCATACCATCATTATGTAGGCAATAGTTAATGCACATTGTTGCCCATATGCATCATGTTAGTGTCAGGACATGACATTATGCTGTCTGATTGATGGCTAACCTTTGTTAATAAGTAGTGAGATGGCAAACGAATGTTCCCATTTACAAGGCAACCATGTCACCTTAAAGAATCATGTTCAACCTGAGAAACCCTTTATATTATACGACCCTACGGCGGCTTAATGCGTATCCTACTTTAAGTGGTAATGAATGAACATGACTTTCTGCTCAATTTTTTTGTGCTTAAAAGGCATCATACATCATACCATCTCGATCAAAGTAAAACTTCACCTAAATGAGCCATTATGCTATTTGAATTTGGCTAACACCTATTTTGTTCCTTTATGAGATAGCATGCGAACATTGCCACTTAAGAGTTCCTGTTCAAGGCCAGGTGTTGCCTTTGAGGGAATAGAATCTTTACGGATAAGCCATTATGCTATTCAACTTTGGTTAACACCTATTGTATTCTTTTAAGTGATAACATATGAATGTTGCCACTCAAAAGGTCCCATCTAAGGCTAGGTGTCACTTTCATGGGAATAGAATTCACTCGGGTATGTTTTTATGCTGTCTAACCAACGGCTCAATGCCTATCAATCATTAGATGATGATGAACATGCATTACCACCCAAAGTGTTAATTTTGTGTCGAAAGACATTGCATCATCTTAATAAGGTAATTTTAACTTGAATGCACTGGTATGCTGTTTGCACCAACATTAGCTTTGAGGGGCCATTGCTACCTTTGGCCTTTTCGTGTACGCGACAAAGGCTTCATAATTTCTTGTTTTCTTCTTAGGGCAAATTTTCATTGAAGTTATTTTCATTATCCTAAATGTAGTGCTTTTTATGGGTAAGCTCTTCCATAAAAATCAACAAGTCATACTTTAGGGAAAATTAGGAAAAAAAAGATCTATTGAGAAAATAAAGTAAAAAAACTATCCAAAAAGAAGTCATGAGTCGAGTGGAAAAAGAATGAAGCAAATCAAAAAAGAAAGACCAATAAAATGGGAATGGTATTAGGGTATCTTTTCCTCTAATTTGTTCATAACATTTTGGATCATTCTTTTTAGTCACACACATGCATAGCATATCTTCTACCAATCATTATTTTTCAGTATGGTTATGCATAAATCATTACATATTGTTGAATTCATTTGTTCCTTACATTAAAATGACCTAACATGGGGGATTAATTACAAGCGAGAATTAGTACTTTGGAAAGCATCCAAGAAGAGCTTAGGCATGATGTTCTGGAAATGAAAGAATAACTTGCAAGAATTGTGGAAGCTTCAATTGGCCTTCTTAGAAAGCAATGTGCAAGAGAAGCATCATCATTTACAATGTGCTAGATAGGTCAGCTCATGGCAAATTAATCGAAGTGCGTGTTAGCACCTTGAAGGGAACTATCGGAAGAGTTGGACAAGATATTCAAAATATAAGAGGACAGTTGTCAAAAGTAACAAGGATGCTCACAAACCTCAGTCAAATGAAGACAAATTATTCCCAAAAGATAGTATCACCAACAACTCAATTCTATACATTACATGACCCAATGTTAGGATCAAAGATACAAGTTTTATGAACCTGAAGTGATCAAAACCAAATCCTTTATCATCACACTTCCCTTGATATCTAAGATTGAATACCCTGGCTCTGAGTTGTTATGGATAAACACCTCTCCTAAAATAAGACATTTTCTCATCACTTCTCAACCCTCTTTTGGTACTAGCAATAAGAAACAATTATTAGAAGGGTATCAATTTGATCATATTCTGATGACTTACAAAGAGCCGTATCTTTTTTTACTCCATGGACACTTGGTTGCACCTGTCTATGTCTCTAAGAAAAAATTCTTGTACCTTTACTAGTTCAACGCTAATGCCTATTACTACTACCACGCTAGGGTACTAGGGCATGACACTAAGAACTACATATCATTCAAATGAAAGGTACAAAGCCTTATCGACTCCAAGATCTTGCAATTCAAGATGAATCAAGAACCATAACTGATCAAGGAACTTAAAAGACCAAACACAATTTTCAGTGATAAGAGATGACGATTGGATCCTTTTTCTACTTTTAAAAATACTAAGATGTTAGGATAAGAGAATGTTTACAAAGACTTATTCTTTGAGATTTTGTAAAAGAAATCCTATGTACTGAGGACATCCAAGGAATAAGAAAAAGCATGTTCGAGTTTATGGGATGTCGATTTGTACCTTTGTTAGTTTTACTATGATTTTCCTCATGTATAGACCCAATCAAAGACCTATGACATCATCAATTCATTCATTTATTCATTCACCTACCTATTCACATATGCATGAC
Organism: Adansonia digitata; assembly: GCA_029448705.1. NCBI lineage: Eukaryota > Viridiplantae > Streptophyta > Magnoliopsida > Malvales > Malvaceae > Adansonia > Adansonia digitata. The sequence continues at coordinate 1,432 of JAQSVH010005706.1, read as the reverse complement.
AATAATAAAAGTGAATAATGTTAAAGCCTAGCATACCTTTAATATTAATTAGCATTTCATCTTTCAGGTAAAATGAGGAGAAAAGATTATGTACTTTAACCAAATGAGCTCTTTGGCTAATGCCTTCACTATTAGCTCATGACCTAGCATAGTCAAGACTAAACCATCAAGGAAGATTTACGATTTAAAAACATAGCAAAAATATAACCAGCTCGAAAAAAGAATCCAAGCTGTGGAGTGAGGAAAATTACAATGCTAAAGAACTCTTAGTGGTCCTCGATGTGACCATTCCATTAAAATACAAGGTTCCAAAATTCAAAAAGTATGATAGGCTCAGTTGCCTGAAGATGCATATAACTACCTAGTATAGTAAAATGACCAAGTATGCCAAAGATGAAAAACTGCTCATCCACATTTTTCCTAGAAGTTTGACTAGGATAGCATTTAAATGGTATTCTAAGCTAGGAGGAAACCAAATATGCATTTGAAGAGATTTGGCTTGAGCATTTTTGGAATAGTAAAAGCACTTACTAAAAACTACTCCTAATCTGTGGACTCTTTAGAACATGAGAAAAGAATCTCACGAAAGCTACAAAGTCTATAATTGTAGGTGGAAAGTGAAAGCTTTTCAAGTCTAACTACCTTTTACTAATAGAGAGTTAGATACCTACTTCAGGGATGTCTTTCATTCTCTTTATTAAGATAAGATGGTGGCAACGCTTTTACAAAATTCGAGGACATATTGTTCACTATGGGTAGGATCAAAAATGGTTAGAGACAAAAAAGAATTAAAAGTACTAATGCTAGAATACCTTTGTAAGAGAAATGGGCATGTAAGTTTTAACCATCAATAGGAAAAAGAAAAGACTAACTTAAAGAGATTTATTCAGACTTTATCTTTACCTCCACTTATAATCGACTATCAGCCTCTATAGGTCCATCTATATGCTTCAAAGCCTACCCAAAGATGCGACCTAGCTTAGAGGTTAATCAAACTATTCATAAAAACGTAGGAGAAAAAGGATAAAGGTGCACCACTCCTTACCAATCTCTTACATAAAGATCTTTATTTTGCTGATCTAGAACCAAATGATCTCCATTATCCCAGCAAGGCCTAGAAAGCTTCTTATCCAAAATGGTATGATCCCAACTTCACATGCGAGATCACTAAAAATTTAAAGAACATATGACAAAAAATTGTAAGGCACTAAAACATAAGGTTCAAGTCATCATTAATGAAAATCTAGCAAAGTTCAAGGCACCCATGAATGCCTATCAGAAACAACCAGTCTAGGAACTATGAGTTTTTGAGTAGTATGCCAGATATAGGAAATTTCTATCCTTGTTCAAATTTTTGTAGATATTTTTCATTTATGAAATAATATGAATTTTGGATTCAAATGAATGAACTATCACTTTCAATCATCATGCA
>JAQSVH010005696.1:15923-34178 GCA_029448705.1 Adansonia digitata | reverse complement strand
TATCAAGGCACATGCTTTTTTTAAATTTCATTTTTATTGTTTTGTCAAATTTCCCATTTTATAAAGAAAAAATTACCAATTTTATCAAGAATTGTCAAAAATGTAATTTTGTCAAGAAATCATCAAACCTTTGTCAAGATAATCTTTTAAGCTCATCTCTCCAAAAATCATCAAATTTTCATCTATAGGGATACTCCAACCCCTTTTTTCTGAGGAGGTACTCAAACCTCACTTTTTAAGAATTATCAAGACAAATTTTCTCTCCCATGGACCTTGTCTAGACTTTGCAAAACTAAACCTAATTTTTATGCCTTAAGCAACTAACATAGACCCAAACGTATCTCAAAATTGTCAACATGGTTATTTTTAGATAACCGATGACAATTACAAGATACATTCTGATTATCTTTCCCTTTTCCCTTTTGTTGTTTTGTGTGATTTATTTTATGTGATATTATCTCATGTTATCGTCTTACTAACATGTTTCCTTCATGATAGTCATCATGCACCCATATTTTCAAAATCATTTTTCAAAAAATTATAAGGCAATGTTTCATGTCAGTATCTCTCTAGTGCTTAATGTGGAATATTTGATTTTTAAAAATTAAATTTAGAGAATATTTTAGTCAAAAATCCCTATGGTCCCTATTTCTCTGAGGCACACATAAGATTCAAATTTTTATCTGAACCTGAATTTATTTTATACAAATTCATGCATTAAAAGGGATTATATTGAAATAATGACAAATCAAGACTGAAGAAACCGAAAACAAGTTAAGGCATGGCTAGAATGGTATCGATTTTGGATGTTAGGGGGATATTCATACTTTCTTGCATGTAACCAATTCTAGAACTCAATCGATGAATCTCTAGACCATACAGACTATGGAATCGATACCTCTCAGAATGTCAGTTCAATAGGCATCTGGTCATGCCTAGCCCAAATGATTAATGGTGACTCCAAGCGTTAGACATTTCATGGTAGCCAATCAAGACCAGTTGGATGAGCGATTCATCCGATGGTCCCAATCCCAAGTTACAAAGGAAGAGCCTCAATCAAGAGAACATTTCCTTGTCAAAAATTTTATCACCTCCCACATATAATATTTTTTAAAGTTATGCGTGCATCTTGCTACACAATGATCTTTCTGAGGGGTACATTACTGACATTTTCTTAATGGTTACTCAAGTTATAGTCAGATTGTCATTGCTTCAGAGGATTAAGCAAAGATAACCTCTACATGCCTATTAGGACATTTGCCTATTGACGCGTGTCGTTTCATTTTGGCAATGCACTAGACATACTCCAAAGGTCTATGGTTAGCATGTTTTATGTCGAGAACATCATAGAGGAATTATGGATGATTTTATGTCTATGGTGATTCTTTTGATAAGTCTTTATATGATCTAACATTTGTGCTAAAAAGATGCATGGACACTATCCTTGTGCTAAGGTGGGAAAAATGTCATTTTATGCCTAATTAAGGTATAGTTCTAGGGAATGTTATTTTTTCTAAGGGAATAGAAGTTAATAAATCTATGATAGACCTTATCCATTCCTTGCCACCTCCTACAAATGTGTGAGATGTTTGTTCTTTCCTTGGTCATGTAAGTTTCTATTGTAGATTTATTAAGGATTTTTTGAAGATAACATTAGCACTACATCAAATTTGGTTTTTAACAACATTTCATTTAAAATTGTTTACTAAATTTAGAGTGATTGATCTTTAGCAGTGTTTTGAAAATAAACACTGCTAAATAGTGGCATTTATATTTTAAACACTGTTAATAAGCAATATTTAATGGGATTTCAAAAATATACACTTGTATATCCTTAAAAATTTGTCACCCTTTTTTAATGTGCTTGATTTTTCATCACTTTTTTAGTGGCATTTTCTAAGAAACACCTCTAAAAGTACCTTATAATAAGTAGTTTTAAAACAGTCCTAAATACCTTATAAGAAATAGTTTTAACTTCTTTTTCCATCTTCAACCTTATCATCGCCCATTTACCCACTTTTTTCTTATCTTTTTCTTTCTAACCTTTCAATCTCTTAAATCTCTAAACGTATTTATATTTTCTAGTAATCTAGTTTAAATTTTATGTTTAAAATTAGGATTGTAACACTTTTTATTTTGGATTTTAGGAGATTTTTTTTTCAATTTGGGTCTTGAGAAGGGGTTTTTTAATTTAGGGTTTAGGGTAAAGCACCCAGCATTGGCTGGGCACTCTGTGAATGCCTAGCAGGGTGCTTTTTTGTTTCTTTAAATTAAGAGCACTTAACTGGGTGCTTTGAGAGCACCTAGCAGTGCTCTACGAACACCTATCCAAAGACTAGGTGCTTTTTTTAATTGGGAATTTAAATTTTTAATTAAAATTTAAATTGTTTTAATACATATTTTATTAAAGATTTTAATTTTTTTCAATTTATTATAATTTTTTATGTATGTTTATAACATTAGTAAAAATATGTATTAAATGTTAATATATTTATTATTATGTATTTGATATTATTTTAATACTAATGTTTTTGTATTTAATATTAATTAAATTAAAAGTTGAATTTGTTAACATTTATTTTCATTTGATGGTAGTTTGGCAGTTTGACCTCTTGCTAAATGTTAGTTTGCTTGACATTGATTTATTCATCATTTTCCGTTTATTACAAGTAAATTTTATTATTACTTTTAAATTTTTACAATGATATTTTTTTAATTTTATTATACTATGATTGTCATTGTGAATTAAGATTGGGTATTGCGATTCAATCATGTGTATTACATAATGTGTATAATATGCTTATTATTATTTAATTCAATAATGTTTCATGATATTTGTAATAATGTCAGATTTATACTCAAGATATCATAATTTAGAGTTATGTTATATTGTTTAGGGTATCTAGACTTGTTAAAATATGAAATGGATAAAAGTTTGATACAAAAGTCAAGGTTAAGTCAAGAGTACATAAATGGAGTGCAAAGTTTTCTAAATTTTGCTTTTCATAATGCAAGTGAAGATAACATGATTCTATGTCCTTGTTCGAAGTGTGCTAATATTGGTTGACATATGTGTGAAGTTGTTTTAGAACATTTAATTTGTTACAGATTTCTCCTGAGGTTCAGACATTGGTTTTTCCATGGAAAGTCCCTACCTTCTACATCATCATATAGAGTTTCTCAAAATTATTTCTAACAATCAACATTAATCTGCTAGACAATATGTCATGGAAGGCAGGTTGTGAGATGTGTTTAACATGCATAACCATAGTTTCCAAAGTTTTGCACCAGAAGTTTTAGAATTAAATGAGTTCAATGTTGACTCCAATGATTTTGCTAAAATAGGTAGAGGGGTAACTAATCACAAGCTCAATGGAAAAGTGGCAAAGTTTTATAACGTGCCATATTAAATGAATGATGAAGGATTTTTTGAGGGTTGTAAGCACTCAAAATTATATTTCTGTATCAGTCTTTTTCACTTGAAATGCTTAGGTAGATGGACAAAAAACTCTTTGAAACTATTGTTAGAGTTCCTTGAAGAGGTTTTTTCCTTTTACAAAAATTCGTAAGTCTTGTAAAGATGCCAAAAAGATGATAAAGGATTCAAGGTTGCCCAAATGATTGTATGTTGCATTGCGGTGAAAGAATAAATCAAAAATATTGTCATGTCTGTTTTAAGTCTTGATGGTAATGAAAATATGAAAGTTAGTGTAATGGAAGATGAAGGCCAATCACATTTCAAGAAGAAAGCTGCAAAGATTTTATGGCATTTTCCTTTAACTCCAATACTTTAACAAATTTTTGTCTTCAAAAACATTTGATTTGATGAGGTGGCATTATGATGAAAGGAATGATATGGCTTATTGAGGCATCCTCTAGATTCTTTGGCTTAGAAATCATTTGACAAAAGGTTTCCATGTTTTGCTAATGATGATCAAAATGTAAGGCTTGGACTTGTATTTGATGGTTTTAATCTATTCAAAATGATAAGTACCTTTTATAGTACCTGGCCGATTTTCTTGGTTCCTTATATTTTGCCTCCATGGATTTGCATAAAACAATCTTTCTTTATCTTGTTTACAATAATTCCCAGGGAGAAAGGTTCAAGGAATAATATTAACATTTATATGTAACCTCTTATTAAAGAGTTAATGCAATAATAGGAAGAGGTGAACAAATATGATGTGTAGAAAAGAAAGAACTTCCATTTTATGCAGCATTGCTACAGACTATAAGCAATTTTACTTATGAAAATCTATCTGATTAGAGCACCAAAAGGTCATTTATACTTGTCCTTGCTGTGCTGAACAAACATATTTAAAATAGTTATATCACAAAAAAATTTTTGTTATATGGGACATCATCCATGGTTAGATGAAAACCATAGATTTCATTTCCAAAAACATGTCTTTAGTGGCACTAAAGAGTTTAAAGAAACACCGAAGCCCACTATTGGGTCTGATATCTTTTTATGTTAAAAGATATTAATTTCACTTATGGAAAGATGAACTAGCCTAGTAGCACATAATCAAAGAAAAGATCAAGGGAGGTGATTAAAGGTATTGATGTTGATATTTAGAGTGACAAGGAAAAAGATGAAGCAGATGATCCAAATGATATGGATTTATGAAAAAAAATTATTTTTTTAGCTACCTTATTAGGAGCATAATTTATTACATCATGACCTCGAAATGATGCATATAAAGAAGAATGTTTGTGAAAATATAATCGAGATAATTTCTTAATATGGATAGAAAAATAAAAGAGCAACATAAAGAGTGGCTTTAACCTAATTGACTTGGAATTCATCATGATCTTCATCCGTTTATTACTTCCTAATGGTAAATCACAATTAGCATCTACTTGCTTTGGGATGTCTAAGAAAAATAAAGGATGTGTTTTGTAAAGTGTCAAAAAATATGAAGGTTCCGTGTGCACATGCCTCTCAAGATGTGTAAATGTGAAGAATCTAAAGCTTTCTTACTTAAAGTCACGTGATTATAACATTTTAATGTAAGACATGCTTCCACTTGCTTTACATTATTCTATGCAAAGCAAGTGACTTATTATGTTATTGAAGTTAGTAATATTATGAAAGCTGTTTGTAGTAAGGATCTTAATATTAGAAAGCATGAAAAAAATTCAAGATCGAGCTACTCTAACTTTATGCCACTTAAAGAAGATTTTTCCTCTTTTATTCTTCACTATAATGGTGCACTTGGTTATCTATCTTCCTTATAAAGAAAAAGTTATTAGATGTTTATTAGTTATGGATGTAGGCATTAGAGAGGTATTATATTAATTTAATAAGCTTCTTATAGTGTTATCATAAACATGGAGTTTAATTGCTCATACAAAGATTCTAAATTATTATTTTTGGAACAAATGCTATGCAGAAGGTTTAATTACTGAAGGTTATTTAGTCGAGGAGTGTAAGGCATTTTGAGCAAGGATTTGGATAATATTGAAACAAGATTTAATAGACTAGGAAGAAAGTAAACTTCCTACATTATGACTTTGCTAAGACATTTTTATTTGAAACTATTAGGCAACCAATTGGCAAAGTTGAAGTGATCGAGCTAGTTGAAAAATCTTAGGCACAAGCACATTGATATGTGCTATTTCACCATGATTTAGTGGAATTGTTATGCATGTAAGTTTTCATTTTGGTGCATTTTTATGACATCAATAATATAAAACTTTTATTTTGCTAAACACAATTTTTTCAAAGTGAGTATAAAAGTTTATTAAGAGCCTATATACATTCTCAAAGATCATGAAGGATGTCTTAGAGAAGTAAGTAATCAGATTACAAAATTTTATAAATAACACATAAACATGGCAGCAGAAACAAATCAAAGAAACTAATCCGAGACTCCCTAAACAAGATTACTTTACAAGATTTTGAGTAATATTTTAGATCAAGAATCCTAAAGAACTATTCAAGATTCAAGCATACCTTAATCTTGAGAAGTCTTTCAACAATTCCATGACCCAATCATCAAAAACACTAAGCTCGGTTGTCATAAACCAAAGCTATCCAAGCATCTAGCCTCTAATAGTTATCCACACAGGTGACACAAAAAACTTTAATAAGGAAGTGACTTTGTTGCCATAAGCCATTGTAGTCACTTAGGATTCAAAAAACCTTCCCCTAGGATAAGAAGATCTTGATTCAATAATCAAAGAAACATAAGAAAACAATTTTACTTTATAACAAGCAAGATTACACCAACACCTCTTAGGGTTTTCTAAAAAAAATGCAATTTCCTTAATTTTGATCCTTTTGGCTGATTTTTCAAGTCCTCCTTAGGGTATATGGGATGGAAAGCACGGGTTTGTATAGCCTAGGGTTTAAAATTTTAATTTTTGTAAAGCTACAAGTTTGCCCCTGAGCATATGTATTTATTCAAATTAGGCCTAAGTAACCATTACTTGTGCAAAACATATAAACCTTGTCTCAATTTAGTTTCTACTAATCACCCATATATTGGTGACCCATTAGGATCCCATCTCGCTAGTAATAAATACAAAAATAGCCTAATTAGGAATATTTTATATTTATATACCAACATTGGCATCCAGCAATGCATCATGGCAACCTAACATGCAGGGAGTGCCAATATGGTTTTTACTAGGACTTTAGTGTTTAATATTTCAGTGTAATAAATATCCTTTCATCATATATCTCAGAATTAGTAAGAGCATGGCTTAGTGTCTACCTTTAACTTATTCCATATTACTATGCAAACTCTGTGTGTTAATTCCGTAATCAATATTCTCTTGGCCAAGGACTTTGCATTAACACGAGCTTGGTATATGTCAGATATGTCCCCTTATATCACTTAGGGTGATGAATCCTTATTCATCAATCATATGATTCATGCCATACCAAAACTATACCATTATAAGCATCTATCTATTATGGACTCATTGGTGATGAAATCAAAGCATGGCACTCTTTATATGAGATGACTTAGTGCCACAAGTCTAAGGATCACTTACACTACTGACAAATAAGAGTATTTCCATAAATACTTGAATCAAATACCCAGTAGAACTCTCACAGCAGGTCATGTTCAATGAACTATTTATCATCACAGGCACCTATATACTGTCCACAAGTATCTTTATACTCTAACTCATGAGATCAGCTGCATGCATCAAATGCATGGAGGCTTACATATTCTAGTCTTTGCGTATTGTCAATGGCTTGTCTTGACAATATGGTGACTAAGAACATTTTTAGAAACACGACTTTGATGCATGGGGATCTCATAATTGTAAATCTTTAACAATTCCTTTATAAGGCCAATGTGTTTCATGGGTTTTATCTACATAAGTTGTTTATAACAATTATAGAATTACACCTTATGGATAAAGAAATACCTTTATAACATTAATTAAAATATAACATTTAATTATATGAAATAACTAAATGCTAATGCTTTGCAAGCCATAATGATTGACTTGCAAGGTTTACACTGACAGATCATACCTTCACTAGCTTGATAAGTTATTTTGCAAAAACTTTTCATGAATGGTTGGGAGAAAATATGAGTAGCAAACTTGTTTCTAGATTTTTTTTTGTGAATTAAAATTATAAAAAAAATTCATGTCTTCTAATAAGTTTGGAGTGGAAAGAATGTTAGGGAAGAAGTAACATATCTTTCACAAAGCCTAAATAAAATTGTGAAAAGATTTAGGCAGTTATCATCAATGGATTTAGATTTTGTACTAAATCTTGTGAAAGATTTAAGAGAACTCAAAATAGTGCAGTTGTTGTTATGTTTAAGACTACAAGTTATGTTATTGTTAGGGATAGTAATCTTGTAGAAGGAGCTATTGATTATTATGGAATTATTAATGATACTATTGACTTAGATTATTATGGCAATTGCAAAGTCATGTTGTTTCGATGTGATTTGGTTGATGTCTGGAGAGGTATTAAAAGAGATCAGTTTTGATTTATCATGGTTAATTTCTCTTCATTAATTCACATTGGTCAAGAACTGATTGACGACCTCTATGCTTTTTCATCATAAGTAAAGCAAGTATCTTATTTTGAAGATTCGAATGATACGGGTTAGTATGTTGTACTTCATAAAACACTAAGAGACTTGTTTAATATGGGTTATGAATGTAGAGATTATGTTGACGAAAGAATTGAATGCTTATATTTTGATGCTCAAATCTTAGATAACATATCTCTAGTATGAGTAAAAAAATGCAATAGGTTCACAAAGATGTCAATGAAGACATTTATGAATCTTAACAAATAAAGTGAATTTAGTAAGATTATTATATCCAAAATTATCTGTTTATAATTTTGCTTATTTACATGTTAATGATATTATTGAAATTGTTTAGTACATTATTCTATTATTATACTAATGTTGTTTTATCTATCATTATTTCAAAAAAAATGCCCAAAGGAAGATTATAGGATTTGAATATTCAAACCCATACAAGAAAAAATCTACTGATGTTCAAGGCTAGCTGAAGTTGATTCTTCAAATGTGTTTGATCCCACCCTAAATGATTTTGATGATGTCATGCTTTTAGGAAATACAGATTTAGAGGCTATTATTCATATGAAGTTGAAAGCATGTGTAGTGTTATATTATAGAAGGTTTTGTTTATGTTAAAGTAAAGATATGTTATTATGATTTTTATAGTTAATAAGAATCGTAAAACTTGGGGTCGTATTATTTTGAAAGTCTTATGGTCACTCCTTATTAAGAATTATATTGTTGTCTCAGCAAATAGTCAAGGCCAACCAATTGGTCCAAAAAAACAACTACTAGCTAGCTTAGTTTTCTAGGGTTGATTGCTTGAATGAAAACAAAATTGCCAATTCATTACAAATCAAGGCACCATGTTCCAAATGATAAGAAGGTCCAACTTTTGAAATTTATTGAGGTAATACTATAAATATTTTGAAATTAGTCTTGTATTACCTTTCTTTTCTATTTTGATCAAACTAACTCTGTTTAATATTTTTATGGTAAAGATGAAATTTTCTTTTGATGGTATTCCACCATTATTTATTATGAAGTCTTTGGGAAAATGGGGAGATTATAAATGTCACTTGAAGAAAAACATATTTTGATCGAAATGCTCCACTTAAAGTCATCTTAGAAAGCAAACTACGTGCTATGGTCACTTGGCAGTATGACCAACTTGTTCATTTTTGGTTTACAAAGAAAGGAAAGGTAATATTATGTTTTTTAATAAGAGTTGGGTACTTTTTATTATAATAATATATAAATATAAATTCACTTATATGCGTAAGTAATGTAATGTATGAGAATGAGAACGGGTTGACATTTTCTAGTAGAAAGCAACTAAAACACAATTACACAAATGGATCTAAAAGCTTTGCTTGAAAAGTTAATAAGAAAGTATGTTAATTGTACTTTATTCAAGTTTATTATATTATGCTTGTGTAAATGTTATATTTTTTATGATAATTGTTTATGCAAGATAAACTGATGATATTATACTTGTTGAAATGAAATAGTTTGTCATAATATTTGGTTTTCTTATTTCGTAAAAAGTCTCATAAAGTGAGAAGATCAGACGAGTTTGAACTATTTCAGTTAACTTATACAAAAAAGGATGGATTGTATTTGAATGTTGAGACACAATAAATTATGGTACATTATCTTTGTAATTATCTTTTCTATTTTCCATAAAATAATGTCAATAGGAGTAAGCACACGAAAAAAATTGCTAAGTAAGAAGATATTATGCCATCCAAGATTTCAGTGCATATGCATTATGTGAAAAATCAAATCTTCACTTGAGTTACTTGAAAAGAAAGAAATGGACGAGTTCTTACACAGTCTAGCTGCTTTAGATGCAGTTTTGAAAATTGTTCATAGAGCCAATCTGCACATGTTGTGGAAACGATTCTTCTAGTATCACTCCAACTACTAACATTTTAAATTAGCTATTTGTTTAAGCTGAATGGACACTTGTTTTTAAATTTTACGAAGTACATTATATGAAGTTGTATGAACATATGTATTAACTATATAATATAATTTTATTTCTCATATTTTCTTCTCATATTTTTGTGATATGTTTAATTTTAAAGTTAAATTTTGATAAGAATTGTATAAGAAAACAAACGAAACTATATCTGTAAAGTATAATTACAATTATGGACAGTTAGCAGCATTCTAAGAACACAAATGCCACTAAAACCCTCATATAAATCATAAAATCTTAGACCTCTATGCAAGTTGTTACAAAAAGATGTGCCCAACTATCATAATATGGCTTAGACATGAATCCTAACTAGTCGGACTAAAAAGTCGAATGTATCCATCACTCCTATTTCATACTTATGTATCATTATTTTTTTAGTTCTAGAGACCATATCATTATTATTTTTTCTTATTTTTTGTGTTTGGGGACAAGTTATTGAGATGAATTACTCACGACTTAACCCTAAATAGTCATTATGAAACAACTATTTGTTTTTGAGATGCCGCCAATCTATTTTGGCTAAGTGAGATTGACCACCTGTTGGAGTTCGCATTTTGAAGGTTCGAAGCCTTAGAAAACCAACTCTGAGGTACATCCTTATACCAAAGACCATATGAAAAGGTTTGGGAGTCAATTACAATCACGCATAAGGTTTAGTTCCACTCATGAATTAATCACATTTTAGTTTAAAATTTGATCTTTATTCATTTTCAATATCTAGTATTTAATTATAATTTCAAATATTTTAAAAATTTCAAATCCCAAATTTATTATTTCCTATGAGAAAATTGACTTTTTAATATTTTTGAAAATCAAAATATGAGCACAAGAAGAACACAAATGGTTTTAACATTATGTTTTTCATACTCCACTAGGGAGTTGAAGGAATACAAAAGGTTTTAAAAATAAAAATATCTTTTGCACCCTACTAGAGGCCGAAGGAGTATGAAAGGTTTTATTTTTTTAAAATTCAAGAAAATCCCAATTTTCTTGTTTTTAAAAAGATATCTCCTTATTAAGATGACCAATGAAACCCTTTCATATGTTGAGAGATATTCATAACTACTTTAACTAGGAGAAATTGCCTTAATTTTCAAAAATTTTGATTTCATGAAAAATAACAAAATTTATCCTAAGCCCCCTAAGTACACATCCGACATAGAAGCTTCTTGGTAACCTTAAAAGAATCAATGACATCATAAACAAATAAGCATATTCCTACTACGCACATTAAACGTATAAGCATCCCACTTATCACATAGGGTTGGTTTCAATATAAACTACTAAAATGTCCTTAAAGTCTACCTTCGATGTTAAAGTATCCCAATAATCCTAAAAGACTCAATAACTTCCTAACTAATGAACCTATTCCTGCTATGCACATTCAACATATAAGTATTTGGATGATCACAGATGACTTGATTCTAGGATAAATTATTAAAATATCCCTAGGATATACCTTTGATGTATACATTTCTCGGTACCCTAAAGACGCAAAAATTTCGTAAAAAGAAGAACCTATCCCTATTATGCACCTCTGACATAAAAGTATCTTAGTGATCATAAAGGATTCAATTCGTAGGTAAATTACCTAAATGCCTTTAGGGTGTACCTTTGACATATGCGTATCCTTCTACCCTAAAGACTCGATAATGATATGAAATAACAATTTTACCCTTGATGAGTATCTTAGACATCAAAGTTGACCAAAATGCAAAAATTACTATTAGGTCCTCAAATTTTTCAAAATTGCATATTGGCCCCAAAATAGGTAAAACTGCTAGAAAATCTCTATATGATCAAAATACCCTAAATGGATAATTTGAAATGAGAAATGACCATTTTTACTCTAAAATGCAAGGCTTTACTAAGTAGTCCCTAATCTTTATTAACTTTGCAAAATAGTCCTTACATGGCATAAAACACAAGATCGCAAATTAAATACATCAAAATCAACATGGAAAATATTCCAAATACCACCAAAAACATTCGGCCAAACACTTTTAGCCTTAGAAAAAAAATTTTCTCACCTTTTCACAAACAAGCCCTAACCTTTCAAAAAGTACAAAATGGTCCCTAATGGATTGAAAAAGTATAGAATACATTAAAATTTGTTAGAAATGCATAAAAGACATCCCTAAAGGTCTACAAGTGATTCGGCCAAGCTTGTATGGCCTTGGAAAAAGTTTTCCAATTTTTGCAATATAGTCCTTATGTTTTCCATAATCATTAAATAACCTAAAAATAAAAAAATCACAAAATCATATTGTTAGGCTCTACCAAGGCTTGGAAACACCGACTTAAAGCCTTAAAATTTTTGGGAAAATTATTATTAGGCCCCTACAAGTTTCAAACTTTACAAAATAGTCCAAAATATCACAAAAATTAAAAAAAAAAGATCCCACCAAAGTCCATCATCATATTCAGCCAGCCTTCATAAACAACCAAAAATAATTTCATCACATAATTTCATGAATATCAATATAAGTGTATGTCCTTTTTTTACCAAGCGTAAATTTGCATAAAGTGATTATAAATACTGAACATATTAACATGAATCAACATGAAAATGCTAAGGAAAATAGCATAAAAATATATCCATATAAAAATAACATCATTTTCCATAAACAACCATGAATTATATGAATGAAAATCAACTTAATTTCATGAAAAACATAATATAACAACAAAATCAAGAAACTTTGATCATAACTTTCCTACTTGGCTTTTCAATAGGGACAAAATCCATGAGCTCAAGTAGTCAAAAAGCTCTTTAAAGGATGATACCTGCATAAATCAACAAAAATCAAAAGTTTTCCGAGTGAATTTTACCTAAAAAATTTTAAAAAACTTGAAAAAAAACTACGTTTTTTTTTGTAGTTCTTACTTATGGAATCACTAAGCTTCCAAATAAACATTCTCCACCATATTTCAAAGGAGGAGAATCGGCCAAATGGGTTGAAATGCCTTTTGGTTGAATGGCTTCTAGCTATTTTTTTATTTTTTTAATTTGATCTTTTTAAAAGATTGTTTTGGCTTTTTTGATAACCTTTTATAAAAGTTTTTATCACTTAGCAAAACGATGTCATGCATAATATCAATCTCTAGAAACATGAAGATAAGAGAGAAAAAATCTAATTTGGATAAAAAAATTCTATGGACGAAATTGTAACAAATTAAAAATTATGTATTAAAGGAATAAAATTTCACATAATAATTTTAATTAAAAATTTAATCAAAATAGAATTATTGGGCTTGTTAAAAAAAGGTGCTTATTAGGCATATTGGAAAATTAATAGGTTTATTGGGCCTATTAGGAAAGTTAATGGGTTTTAAAGCCTATTAAAAAGAAAAAATAAAATCCAGCCCATTAATTTCAGCCCATTGAAGATAAAATTAATAAAGTTTCCATATAAAAATCTTAGAAAGAATTTTTAAAATATTTATGTGTAGGAAAAAGGCAATTAAAAATTCCAAACTTGCAAAATTTTATAAGCAAAAATCCTTATAGATGAAAACTATATGTTGTAAAAGTGAATCCAAATTCCATAAAGCTAAATCCAAGTTATTTGATATATGTGAAAATATTTAGACTTCTAAACTCTAAAAAATTTTATAGGAAAATTTTATTGATAAGAAAAGTTTATATTTTGGAGCCGAGAAAATTCCAAAAACACATTGAAATTTATGAAAATGAATGAAACTCAGCACATCACCCAAAAATATTGATCAACAAAAATAATAAAGATGAAATCTTGAAATCCAGTATAAATTTTATTATAAAAAATTTTACGAGCATGATACTCAAGGTACCATCAAAAATTCAAAATTAAGTACCAAAATTGATAACTTGATACCTTGTGATATAAATGCCAATGCAGATTTTTCCTTGAATATTTTTTATTTTTTGGAGTGAGTATTGGCATGAATATTACATGGGTATCGGTAAAAATATATGATGATTAATTCTCAAAATTCCATGAAAAAACTTGAACAAATTTATAATGGGAAATTTGACCATAACATTATATACAAAATTAAATTTTAAATTTTCAAAAGAATAAATTTGAAAACTAAATTTTTTTACCTTGATGCTCGTCTTTTATATCTAAGATTTTTTCTTTACAGCCTTTGAAACTACGTCTTTTCTGTTACATGCACATGCGACCATTTAAGGATAACTAAAAAGGTCTTAAAATTATCTAGTCCACCTAAATGAAGTGTATCCCTACCAAGGCAATCGCTAAGTTCTTTGTCTTGGATATTTAGAAACTACTAGAAAAAAGGCCTATACAAAATTAAGTGTCTACAATTGCCCTTTTTGGCCATTGTTGAGGATTAATAACAAGGCAAAGACTAAATAGACACAATTTGTTCAAGCTGTGATAAGCCCTTTATACATATAGGCCAACTGGACTATTTTTTTTAGTTAACCAACTATATTGGGCTTTCACCTTTATACAAGGTTGACTTAAAGTCTTTTTCGCCTACCTTTCATAGAATTGAGTGAAGAGGCCATTTTACTCTACTAGTTTCTAATTAAATAAATTGATAAATAAAATTCTATCAATCCTTCTGCTTAATTAGATGAAGTTAACTTAGAGTGTTCACTTAACTTTCACAGGATCAAATAAAAAGGTTATTTTACTTCATCAGTTCTTTACCATGTGAAAATGACAAATAAAACTTCGTCAATCTTTTTGCTTAATCATACAAATTTAACTTAAAACCTTCTTCACTACATTTCATAGGATCGAATGAAGAGGCTATCTTTTTCCATCAGTTTTCAACCAAGTGAAGTTGATGAATAAAACTCCATCGATCATTCTACTTAATCAAACAAAGTTGATCTAAAGCCTTCTTCACCTACCGTTCATAGGATAAAATGAAAAGGCTATTTTACTCCATCAGTTCCTTATCAAGTGAAGTTAACAAATAAAACTCTACCAATCCTCCTACATAATTGAATAAAGTTAAATTAAAGTATTCTTCACCTATTTTTCACAAGATCAAATGAACCATTTTACTCCATTTATGCCTAATAAGTGAAGCTGATAAATAAAAACTTCATCAACTTTTTTGCTTAATCAGATGAAGTTGTCTTAAAGTCTTCGTACCTACTTTCATAAGATCGAATAAAGAGCCATTTAACTTTATTAGTTCCTAACCAAGTTAAGTTGACAAACAAAAAGTCTGCCAAATCTTTATTCTTAATCGAATGAAGTTGACTTAAAGCCTTTTTCACCTACTTTTCATAAAATCAAATGAAGAAGGCATAGATTTCTATTATCGTGAGGATTCTTTCATGATTATGGTGGGGCCTCATCAATCTGAGCCTTATTATTGCTAATTGTTTTTCTTTTTGATTTATGATATGTTGAAGGTTTGAATAGTTGAAGGGTGATTTCATGTTTGCCCCACGAAATCATTCTTCCAATCTCGATGCCAAAGAATCTAAGAATTGTTTGATTTTCCTAAAACGTAACCAAATATCAAATAATGCTTATCAATTCAGTGATACAACTTATTCAGTTTAAAAAAGGTTAACATTTTGTTACTCGAAGTACATTTACATGCTTCTATTAAAATCTTGAAAAGTATTTAAAATTCATCTAAATTTTAGGATTTATGGAATAAGATCACCTTTCCATTCATACCTCAGAAAGGATATAATTGATAAAAAGCCATGAAAATCTTAGAATGACTTTAACCTTAAATTTTCTAATATCGAAGATAATAGACATACTATCTTTATTAGGCCTTGTTAAAACTTGTTTTGATTTATGATCACCATTTAGGATATTTTTGAATTGAATGAGAAAATGAATTGAGAAAGACAAATAGGGTGGCACTGCTAGAATTTGTCTTAAAGAAACTGGTATAATAGGCCGAGGTTTATCAAGACCAAGTTTAGATGGATGTTCTTTTTATGGGAATTCCTTGAAAGGCAAACAATCAAGTTATAACATTCTTTTAATCTTCAAATACAATTGCTCTATAGGTGTTAAACTAATGCTAGTAAACATCAAATTTGCAGGGGTTAATTTAGAAGGCCTTTGGGAATTAATTTTTAAGGTTGGACATGAAAGCTTTGAAAGGTTATCTTAAAAGAAATTAATATTTGGGCACGCAACTGAATCTTTTGCTGATATTATGAAATTTAAAGAGGTTTAGAGTAATTTTTTAATTAACATTGAATAATTCTTTTCCATTGGTGGCTATCTTTGTTGGTTTAGCAGCTTGTCCAAATCCTTTAAGGTTTTTCTAAACTGCCCTTTTCAGGTTTTCACCTTAGAACTTTAGTTGTTCTTTATTTTTCTTCCTTTTCTATTATTTTCTTTCTTCTGATTGACTGCCCCATTATAATCTTAAGGACTCAAAAATCATCTAAAAAGATGAATTTTTGAAAAGTTTTATGAGAATAGCCTGACAGCTTAAATACCTATATTTGATCAAAATAGATTTTTTTTAAGTACGTAACATAGGCCATCATTCATGGTTTAGAAAAAAAGATAGATAGGCCCAATTCAAGTATTTAAGGGTAATCAAATCAAAGATCACTTTTCATATAAAGGAATTCAACGTAACATGTCTTCAAGACAAACATACATCTTTGCTTCTTCTTTTTTTTTTTTTTGCTTTTTCATATTTTTTTTGCTTCTCTTTATTTCTTTCTTCATCTTGTTTTTCTTTATTCTTTATTTTAAAGGAACTTGAAATTTAAACTTTGATTGATCTTTAAAATTTATCTTGTGACAACCAACTTGTTTTTCTTGTAATTTTAGAATGGGATTTACTTCTCCTAATCCTGAATTTGCTTTACTTACCCCTCAATGTGGAAGTGATCTATGACTGGGTTTTAAAGAAAGAATAAATCGTTAGGCTTAAAGGAGACTGCAAAAGGAATAATTTTTTATATCTATGAAGGGATAAAAAAAGTGGTTATTTTTCATTTCAAATAAAGCCATTTGAATTATCGAGCATTTTTCAAGGAAATAAGGTGATTTTCTTTTTTGAAATCATTTTAAGTACCTTAACAACATGATGTTGCACTCAATTTCAATTTTTTTCTTCCCTTGTTTTTTTAGACTTAATACATGCCCCTCAACACTATTAGTTCCATAGCCAACAAAAAATCTTAGATCTAATTGAGCCTTTAAGAAAGAAATCAAATTAACATGGGGGAACACCACTAATCTCTCATGTTATATATATATCATGTGTTGGATTAAAAAGGTTTTACCCCAATGGAAATGTTATTTTTGGCTCATGTTTAGTCTCATTCTTCCATAATTAAGGATTAGGATAAGTGTTATGGAAGTTGTAGTAAAAGGTTATCCAAATAAATTAGAGAGATTTGGGGATACCATCATTATTTTAACACATGTTAAACTATCAATATCTGAATCTTTTAGAAGTATAACTTGTTTGTTCGACCCTTCAAGAATCTAAAAAATGAATATTTCAGTACAAAAGGCCTACAATTGAATTTCTAGGTCAATCCTACAGATGGAGGCGAAGGATTTTTTGCGAGAGTTCAACCTGATGACGATCATTTACTAAAGAAATTTTTTTTCAAAATGTTCTCATTATCCAAGAGAGTGGAAATCATTTATAGCCTATGACAAGATTGCATACTATTTATAAACCAAAATTTATTTCAAATTTTACAATCTTTAAAAATAAAAGATATAGAATTCTAAAGTTAAGATAGAAACTACCCCTGATTGGTATACTCTCATAAGGTCGATGACCTTTCGACCAATCGTCCCTAATAGGTATCCTTAAACTCAACAGATTTGGTTAGATTAGCATCCTTAAGGGAATCTTCTAAAGGGATTTGCTTTTTCCTCTCATCAGGGATGTTTTTGAAGAACATCATAAGCCTTGGATATGCCAACAAAAATTTTGATAACTTTTTAAAATGCTTTGGATTTCACCACCAATGACTTGTTTTGGAACAAAGACTTTTGAAATGCTTTGAATTTCACCATTGTAGACTTTGAAATGTCTTAAAACAAAAACTTTTGAATGCTTCAGATTTCACCATTGAAGACTTTGAAAATTTTTTTGAATGCTTCAAATTTCACCGTTGATGCTTTGAAAACTCTTTTGAATGCTTCGAATATCATCATTGATGGTTTAGATCTTTTAAATAGGTCTTTTAAATGCTTTAGATATCACCATTGGAGTTTTAAAAGCTCTTTTAAATGCTTCAAATAGAAGCTTTATAAATGTTTTTAAATGCTTCGAATATCA
>JAQSVH010005696.1:0-10831 GCA_029448705.1 Adansonia digitata | reverse complement strand
ATATATATTTATTATTTTTAAATGTAGTTCCAATATATATAATTAATATTTTATTTACTATAATTTGGGATTTAGTATAATTTTTTTATATAAATTTGGGATTTAATGTAAAATTTTTAATTTTTTATTATTTTTAAATAGTATTTTTAATATATAATATATATTATATATATTATATACATAATGCTATATTATATATTAATTAAAGATTTAATATTTTTTAATTTTTATTATTTTTTAAATTGTAATTTAAAATTTAATGTAAAATATTTTTTTATTATTTTTAAATAATTATTCAAGATTTAATAGAAAATATTTTTAATCTTTTAATATTTTTAATATATATAATGCATAATATATCATATATATCCTTATTTATAAATCGTATTTGTAAATACAACACAAAACAACAAATTTTTAACTTTTTACTAGAGGTTCTTTGATCGTTACAACTTTCTTCTTAGTAATTTTTTAGTTTTTCATTTCTTTCTTTTTAAAAAGTATTTCTTATTTTTTTATAATTTTAAGTCATTTCTTTTTTAAAATTTTTTTCAAAAAGTGAGGTTCGTTTTAATGCATTAGATGGTGTAGGACAAATGTTATTAATTATTATATTATATTAAATAAATGCATGGTCCTCAAAATTTTGGTGCTATTGGATGAGGTGGAGGTGAGTGAACACAAAAAAAGTGAAACAAAATAATAGGAGAATTTGTGGTGATCAAAGACGATTATTCCACCATTTAGATTTCAACATATAGTGACAGCTCATCCAGTTGCAACTTTTTATATTTATTTATTTTTTGTTTTCTTAAGGCTTGTCTACGGTCTGGATTTGTTTTTTGGGAGAATTCCAAAAAAGGGCAATCTACCAAAAACAAAGAAAAAAGTTGAAATATAAAAAAATTATTAAACAAAAGGAAATACTAATTATCCAGAATACTAATAAGGAAATCAAAGTTACTTTTATACCCTTAATGAGAACCTAAATTTTCATCCCTAAATTTCCCTATCCCTCGACAAAAATAATGAAAATATTATTAAGAATAGGCTCCTCTTCAAAACTTTTTCTCGTACCTAATTTCAAACTTTAGCTTAATTTCTTATAAATTTTTGTCACCGACCCTGTTCCAACCCTATTTGAAAGAACCTGTGTTGTTTTGACCTGATATACACAGGTTTTTCAACCCCATTTTCCACTTTGTGTCAATCAATCTAGAGTTTCTTTGCCAGCGGTGATTTTGGTGTTTCCAGATTCCATAATTCCAAAAGTGATATTGCAAGAAAGTTAAGGTATGATGTTGGTACTTTTGAAAGTTAAATTGAATTATTAGGTGAAAAAATTATGGTTCTCTTGCTGGAAATAATCTATCTAGGGTTAGTTTTAAAACATATTATATAATTGTAAGATTTAGGTATATGATCAGTAGGATTATGTTGAAAAAAAGGTCAAAATATATGTTTATATGTATTATGTTGAGAAAAAATTTGGAAACCAAAGATATATTGTATACTTATAGGAGTTATTGCTGCTCTATGTATAAAGCAATAGTTTTAAGATAAAATTCCCATAGAAGTGTTGCCACGAATGTTGTAACCCTATTAACAGTGGCTACATATTTGGTAGGAGATGTTGCAATTGTTAGAACTTGGCTAGCAAGATTAATTAACGTAGAAATTTTTAATTAATGACTTTTATATCAATGTAGTATTAATTAGTAGTAAAATGGATTGCGATTTTAACAACAAGCATGTATTGATGGTGAAATTTTGAAAGGTTGTCATCATCACATGGAAATTGTTGAATGCTAGATGTTGCAAATAATTAGGGAAGTTGGGGCAGAATGAGGTAACAACCATCGTTAGAGAAATGGAAGAATCTCTATCACATTAGTTTACACTATTTGAGACTAGTTGTAGTTCTACACAAAAAGTGCCGCCTCTTTCATCAAAAGTCTGAGTGTTAGAAGGGGTGTAATTTTTAAGGATGAAATGTTGGATACGGTAGAGGAAGAAATATATGGTGATTCTAAAGTCCACATAATTAGGAGTTCTCCATGTATTCGCAAGGGAATTGGGGCTGTTGCCAATCTTTGATCACCCTATTTGGTTACTTAGCCACTCAACTCCTTGATCAAACTTAAAAGAGTTATGGTTGAGTATGCATGGGATGAAAATTTACCTATGGAGTGAGTTTAGCATATATATTGTACATTAGTTGTGCTTACATTTAAAAGCATTCTAACATGTCTATGACACTTTTTTTGTAGGGAAACAATCTGCGGAATGCATGGTTATGATGTAACGAGGATAGACATGTTACCTTTAGCCAAATCCAATTAGGTCAGTAACATGGTATATTAAACTTGTCTTTTGTACCTGTTGCATTAAATGAACATGTAGATTCTCATGATGAACATAATAGTTTGTTTATCTACATATATTTTAGGTAATAGAGATATACATTCGTGTGATTAATGCAAAAAAAATGTATGTAAGTAAGAAATCAAAGCCGCATCAGGTTATTTTCACCTCGCAATTGGCAATATGAATTTAACCTTCCAGTGACATATATATCAGAGTGTAGATGTTTCATTGAATGTTTGTTGTTTTAGTGAGATGTTAATATGCTATGACGTTTTCTTGTAAAGTGTAATACTGCAATACAATCCTAGAGGAAATGTAGCCCAAATTGATGTCACGACTCATTTTACTAATTTTATAGTGGTTGAACCATATAATGCCAAAATAGTAGGAGCTCAATCGGTACGTATCAATTATGCATGTAACGTGAAATAAGTTGTTTGAATATGTAAATAATTATGATTTGTTTTTAATACTTTATATAATTGTTAGATGTGCTTGCCATTATGTGCAAACAATCATTAGGTTGCATATTGCATTAATACGGTGTCTTTTGAGGTAGAAATTTTTGATTCCGATAGGTCTCGGTTAGGGAAGATCACTTTTGACTCCCGAGACAATTGATAACATATAAGAAAACATAACTTATAGTAGCCTCATCTGAGGTGACACGTTAAGGATAAAGTTTACGGTAATTCTGACGTGATATATGTTCTCACTTGCAATAGAAAGTTTTACCTACTTTATTGCATGAGTGGAACCATCCAGTCATAAATGCTATTCAACAGTACAAGCAGAGATGCTTCAAGTTGGAGTGGTAGTTAGATGACTAGTAAATCTTGAATCACTTATCAAAACATTAGTTTGGGTCATTTCTTTTTGGTTGTTCATTTATAGAGGGTTTAGACTTAATTAGTTTGTGCATTGTATTATAGTTCTTATGACTGTGAGGTATTGTTAATTAAGCATTAACAAAGTTAGACTGGTCGAAACACTCCATCATTGAATTAGGTGAGTATGTAGTGCACAAGATTTGCTCTTTACATCTATTCAAAACTGTTATTTATGTGATTACAAATGTGTTTGCTTTTGTATAGGCTGATGCCAAAAAATACAAATTGAAACTCATGGCAAAATTGATTTTGGACCCTAGAAATCAAGAAAAGGATAGAGTACTAAGCATGTTGACTAGTGTTTATGGCATATAATGTGTACATAGGATTGACATGTACATTCCAAAATTGGTATAGGGTTTGTAAGGGTTTATGGTCATGAAAGCTTCAAATTTAATTATTTGAATGATGTACAAGATTGTTGTACATATTTTATGATATAATATAAATCCATTTTTCAATTTTGGTAATTATCCACTTGCGCTTATTGTTGTCCATAATATTAATCCATTTATACTAGTAGATATTTATATTAGCTATCATCCATACTATCTACATAGCCCTCTTAAAACTCATTTGTACATTTAACATTAAAGTTTGTTTGTACATAGGATACGACATAATTTTCTCGACATTCTTCTTCACTAGTATAGTGACAGTTGTCATATGACAAATCAACTTTGCTGATTTGGTTTGATTGTGGTCGTCGTATATACAATTAGTTATATTCATACATGCATTTCATTACAGTCACATAAGCTTTTAGTTTCTATATTCAATAAATCCAATATGTACATTAAAAAATTATCATATGTATATTTTAGAAATTTTCAAATGTACATTCAATTATTACCATATGTACATTCAGTTACTGTACTATGTACATTTTGTAAATGTACCATGTACATTAATTTATGATCATATGTACATTCATATAAAATTAAATTAAATACTTTAAAAATACTAAGTTAATTTGAAAATATTAATTAATAATACAATAAAGATTATTTTGCCATTTACCAACATTTTCCTTCAGTTATGTCATCCAATTTAGACATTCCACTATTGAAGGTAGTCATGGGCAATGGTTTGACATGACTATAACTAATTAGATAACCAATTTATATTCAGCACATAATCTATATTCCTCATTCTACAGTCTATAATCCGTTTTGATTTAGAGTAACTGATATTAAGCATATGATCATGGAGTTTTATTTTTATCCATAAATTTTCCCTATTAATTACTTCTAACATGTGTTAAATCGTTTATGGAGTAAAATTAACTGCTAGTAACCATCTTAGAAAACTGTTGTGGCCCTAAACCTTATATATAAAAGATTGGAGTCAGAACTTGTATCGTATCCTATTTTTCTTTCCTATTTTTTGTCTCCATAGCAACTACTATTAACCATATGTCTATAATATTTGGTTCTAGGCCAATAGAAATTATCTCAATTGAGTTTTAGGACCTTATGCACAAGGTTGTTGATGTATATGGATATGGTAGTCCAACTTATCAGGTCGTACGCAATGCAAAGAATGAATATAGGGTAGTTATTTGTATTGCGTTGCTCCATGAATTAGATAACTTGATAGATATTTTATTGGAAGTGAGTTTTAGAAAGATGAGTAAAAAGTAGAAACATCAGCCATTAAGAATGCGATAACTTAGATGAAAGCATGTTTCAACTTCAAGATTGATAATTACAACAATGAGATATTCGAACACTTCAAAGAGATGTACACATAAACAGAAATTAATCAACACCGCATAGCAATCCTTTATAGAAGAACTCCAATAAACCGTTAGATTTATATGGATAAATATACTACCAATTTGAGGTAGGAATCGGGATGAAGTTGAAAGTGATGCAGAAGCTTAAATCTATGTTAGGTGCGCTTAAATAGATTTAGAGATTACATGCCAGGTTTCAGTGTATGTACATATGCATTATTCTCCCTCTTTGAATTCAATTATCTTTAACTTGAATTTATTATTATAGTAATATAAATCAGCCATAACATTTAACCTTTCATTCATTGTTATTGTTAGGGAAAAGTGCCAAAAATGATATATGTTATTTCCATAATATCTGATAAATGCAAAGTTTAGGGTAAACAGAAGAGCAATCTTTAGCCTGTTGAATAACATGGATGACCAAACTATGTACATGGAAGTTTTAGTGAATCTAACACTACTTAAACCTTAACTTTATGTACAACTTAAAAACTTTGAATATAGAAACTACATATCCATTCAAATAAAGGTTGTAAATAGTTGGAAAATACACTTTATAACTGAATATAATTGTTCAATACATCAAATGTTTATTTCTATTATTGCAAACAATTTACTGTATAGATATAAACACCCTAACCCAGTAGAGAGAAGTTAGAAAGTGATTAGCTTTGAGCAGAATAGAGCTAAAAATTAAATGTTTGTATATTATTTATGGTGTAGTTTATCTTAAACTCTTAATAATTCATGAGTAAAACTCCCAATCCTTATGTCCTTCAACGATAGCCTGTTGTCCAAATAGGTTCCACTTGTATGAAATCTGGAACATTTTCTACTTCTGCCAATTTCTCCAGATATACTTTTAGCAATCCCTCAATGGCTGCAGATGTTGAAGTTATTATGTTAGTAGCATTACAATTTGGCGATAAAGGCTGAAAGCCTTTATTCATAGACAGTTCAGCAGATCTGTAGATGTAGATAAGATGTAATAAGTGAATGTACAAAGTTGTTTCTCGATTTGCAAGTTACAACTCACCTAGTGAAGCATCAAAGTCTTCCCCAAATTTGTATAGATATAAGAATATTGCATTATGTGGCTACATCACATTTTAAAGCAGTGATATCATTTGATCAAGCAAATCGAATCAAAGGGAATGATAAAATAACTCAAAGATGAATAGAAGTCACCTGTCTCATGATATCATATTCATGAAATTACTTAGAGTATTTAGAAAAGATTTGTAAGGGGTGTCTTCCAACAACAACATGTTGGATTCATCATAACCTTTTTCTGTAAGGCTGCCACATCTATCCCATAGATCTCATAGATCCTTAAATAACAAAGGCTTAGCAAGGTTGTCAAAAGTGCTTTATTTTGTTTTTGTACAGTGCATGCATCCTACAATATGAGCAATTGATATGTTATATCTAAGCTTACTTGATCATCGTGCATTTTACAAAATTTCAATGATTTTTCTATGCTTTACCCAACAAAACAATAATCTGTCCTTCATATCACCTAACAAATATGTCAAAACACCGTCCAACTTTTTTCTTACGTGTCAATATATGACATATATGTTTAGGGTCTCAACAATTTTACACTAGGATGAATGGACAATTTACTTGCTTTTGGATGACCAAACACCAACTTCAAAGGTGTCAAGGCATAGCCATATGAAATCCTTATAGAATGGTCTTCACGAAACTAAGAAATCATATAACTTATGCATGAGAAATGTACCATGGAAAGGAAGTTACCAGCTGATTGCAAAATAATTTATTAATGAAGACTACTATGCTGCCATCATAATGCTGCCGGAATGACTGCTTTACTTGTGCAAGAGTGAATTTTTCTCCCTTTGAAATCTAGTAGACACTTTGATAAGTGAACTATATCTACCAAGACCCAATTAACATCAAGGAGAATAAGTATCTTGGTATTTCGCTTTTGCTATTGATTATTATATTTTAGTCTTTATCATTCATTTTTAATCAAGATTGTTAGTCGGTCCACATATGGTAATTTCTTCTACCATAATCCATAACTAAACTAAGTAAAGGTGAGGAAAGAGGAAAAAGGACATCAATTAAGACCCACACTATTAAAGTTCCATATATGTAATTGAGAACTTCCACATACTTTATCATCCCAATGATGCTCTCTTTCAGCAATGACAGAGAAGTCTTTATTTGTGGTTGTTCCTAAGTAACTAAAGTGGATAAATAATTTAGGCACAACCTTATCTTAGACAAAGTTAACCAAAAAACCAACTTCTCTACCACACTTGCGACATCAGATCTCATTACTACTATGTATTTTTCCATTTTGTCTATTTTTGTTCTTAGCGACTTTATGTTTTCCTAGACCTCTAATATGGTCAGAGAGTCCTCATTTTTTGGAGGTGAGCTTTATACATTCGTTGCTAAAAGTCCAGTTAAGTTTGGCCTTTTTTTTTGCTTTTTTTTATTGTATTCGGTCTATTCCTTCCATCCACATCAAAACCAACCTTCTTTAGCTAGCTTGCCTTATTGCATAAGTTTTAGAGATTGAAGTTTTTATTTCATTGGTGATACAAACTCTATAACGTTATAGGAACTCAGATATAATGGATGCGTATGGAAAGTTTCTCTTATTACAATTATATACTGCTCTGATTTTTTAATGGAATAATGAAATGTAAACCCAAATTTTTGCCCTTCATCAAGCAAGACATAAGCCATATGTCTTCATGACTTATCGTGGCAAATTTCCCTCCTCTAGGGATCAATATGTGAACTACTATCAAATGCAACAGTCTTTCATGTGTATTTCGGCTACTAACTTTAGTCTTAATACATTGCAGAGATGTACCCTTAAACATGATTTTCACATGATCTAATATGCACCCACTCATATACGGTTCACATTGACTATAGGGCATAAAATCCACACCAAATGCATCACACAAACTACTGGGATTGAGCAGTATTTACTTCTCACCAACATATGTGTGAAAAAAATAATATCTGAAATCTAAGCGATGTTTTCAAAATGTTCTGCTGCACTATCATATCTTCTTATATCAATGTTATTGTAAAATAATTGAACTAATCTATTATAGTATTAAATCAACAGTTCCATCAAATTTCCTAACCAATAGAGTTTCAAAGTTTCAAGGTATGGAAAATTGAGCTATAGCAGAAACCTAACATTAATATGCTGTTAGACCTTTTAGCGATGAATGAAATTAAGAGAGGGGGTGAATTGATTTCTCAAAACTTTGGTAAATTTAAACTCTGATAAATAAAATTGGGAAATCTAAATAATAGACTTTAGAGTGCAAGTTAGTGAACAGAAATAAACAATTAAAGACAAGGAAAGGAGAAGCAAACTCAATGATTTAAAGAGGGTCACATCAATTACTTATGTCCTCTACCTCAGCCTTCCTTGCCTCGGATTTCCATAATTCACTAACTTGAATTATCTACTTTTCAAGGACAAGGTATAACCTTTGCACTCCATATCTTTCAAGGCTAAGATAGAAACCTCTACCTTCTATTTTTGTGGCTAAGATTAAACCCACTCTCATTACTTTTGAAGGCTAAGTAGAAACCTTCTCTAATTTTCAGTGGCTAAGTAGGAACCTCCTCTTTTTACAAGGATTTTAGTGTAAACAAATAGAACCTCTAAAGGTTAGGTGTTTACAAGAATTTTGGCTCAAGAGAAATATGTATCTAAAGATACAAAATGAAGAACACAAAAATAGAAAAAATTAATCCTGTACAAAGATGAACTATTTAGTGAAAGTGATGGAAAAGATGAAAGATTTGACTATAACCACAATCTCTTGGTTCTTCCTCTTGTTGATTAGAGACTTATTTATAATCTCGATTATGATTATAGCCATTGGGGATATTTGGTGAAGGAATATAGTCATTAGAGCCTTTAAAATGTCATTTCCCATTGTTCCCCATGCCTTTATATCGATACAAGTAAGTGGGTATTGATACATTATGTTTAATGGTCTAAAATATGATCATTGAACAGTGTTGTATCGATACAGAATGATCTGTCTCAATATAGAACGGTCTTGTATCGGTATAGAATATTCTGTCTCAATACATGAATAGTGATTTCTACATTTCAAGGTTATTTAGCTATTGCCAAGTACTGTATCAATACATACACATAGTGTATCGATGCATTCATATGAAAATCAATTTTAATAGGTTTTTCATGACTTTAAAACATGTAAAACGTATCTAAAATGTGTTTTATATAAAAGCATGTATTAAGAACACATTTTTGAGTGCTTGAAGGAGTTAAAATATATTCTAGTATTTTTTGAAGTGTTTACAAAATATTTCATGGAAAAGTAGTACTCTTGGAAAATATTTAAACACAAGTTAATTAAGCTTAAGTTTCAGTTATAGCAAAACTGAGATTAATTCAAAGCTAATTTGGCTAACAATCTCTTTCTTTTTGATATGACCAAACTTAAGGTGAATTTGCTTCTAAAGCTTTCTCTTAATTATTTAAAGCTTTTCAATAAAACTCCTCCATAATAAAAGCATTATGGAATGGATTTTTTAAGATTTTATAAAAGGATTCTGAAACACTTGGCAATGGCATTTGGGTCATATTTGGCTTCAAGAGTACTAACACAAAATATTAATGATTTTAATAATATAAATAATGGAAGCATATATGAAATACTCCAATTTGCTAGCATAGACACATATATATAAATGAAGAACAAGCAAGCAACTTAACCCCTAAAACTCTCCCCCCACCAAAAAGGTGAAAGTAGATTAATTCAAAGCTAAGGGACTAATTTCAACAAGATTTCTAAAAGGTACAGTAATTATGAACATTTAAGAGATGTATATCAATTATTGAGAAAATATATGCATTTAAGTCCTAATTTGTAGTTCATCCAATTTTTGTACTCTTTTAGAGTCATTTAAGCACATTTAAGATCAAACATACAAATTGTTGAAGGATTTTAAGAATATTAATCCAGTTAGTGTCTAGATGCACAATAGATACCAATTTTTGAATTTTTAACACACATGCATACTACAATAAATTCCATATGGAAGGTTAAAGAAATTCAAGAAAAAAGTAACAAACTTCTATAAGTTAAAAGATCATTTGCTCATCCATAATATGTCAATAAAATCATTTGAGCAAACATTCAATCAAATAACATGCTTAAATATGAGAATTAAGCCCTTAGACATGTTTAAAAATTCATTTAAAACAAATATTTTAAGCATACATTGCGTACTATAATACCAATTACATATAATTGACTAATGTATGTCACCAAACTTAAAGCTAAAGGATCAGAATTTAATATCATTTGTTTCCTGATTACCTCAACCTTACCAAACTTTAATGATATGTTCATTGTAACTTGGAGGATCATGGTTTGATTTAAAGAGGTTGCATGCTTAATTTGCTTCCTTTTGCTATGCAAGTGTTCATCTTTCAAGGATTGATTTATCTCTATGAACCTTGCAAAACTTAAAAAAAATCTTGGCAAAAGATGAGCATTAGAGGCACTAAGATTTTAATTGTAAAAGAATATTCAATAAGCTTAGGTTTTGTTAGGAATAAAAGATGTTCAATGTGCTTAACGACATTTTGAAATAAGTGATACCAAATGTTGATAAATGAAGAACATTAAGCGTATATGGTACCAATTATTACAAAAGAAATAAATGATGTATAAAAAAATTTGTATTTTTGAGCAAATAAGGTAATATGTGCACTTAATGTATTTGATTTGTGAAACACTCATCAATGAATCGAATATGATGTTTAAGCATGTGATGAGTTATGAAA
>JAQSVH010005664.1:0-12293 GCA_029448705.1 Adansonia digitata | reverse complement strand
CTTCTTTCCCTTTTCCTTGATTGTTTATTTTCATTCACTAAATTACACTCCAAAAGTTTATTGTGTGGATTTCTCAAATTTGTCTATCAAAATTTTAATTTATCAAAATTTTGTGAAATCAATTCACCCCCTCTTGATTTCATTCACCACTAAATGGTCTAACACAATGAATGTCATGTACTGCTAACATCTTAAGCCAATACTTATTCAAACAGGCTAGCTATTTTATCTTCTTCTAACCATTTTCCATTCATGATTTCCAAACAAGTGAGTTCTTTTATCAGTTCCAACCTGTCAATACTTTAAAGGAATTTTCCCTCTTAATTTTATGCTTAGAATATCAACACTTTCAAATAAAAAATCATCAATGTACCCAGACTTGGATAAATTTTCTTATCCATTCTTTTTCCAAGAATGTACCTTTATCTGGTTATGCTCTAGAGAAGATCATTCCCTTTCAAATTGTGTACCATTTACTTAATGGCTTCCACACTTTTACCAAAAATCCATGCCCCAACTATTTCTTTCTTATTCTCTCCTTTAGGAAACATGATTCCTAATAGCTTTTTTAAGAAAGCATTTGGCTCTTGTCATGACATCATTTCCTTAAAACATTTTTTTAAAGAAGGCATTTTCTTAAATTATTTATTTAAATAAAACTATGTTGAAAAAACATTACCCTTAAAACACATAATATTCAAGTCTCTAAAAAACTAATAATCTACTACAAGGAAATTCCCTAAATGGTAATTTGTTCTTTTGCAAATTTGGTCAAAACATTTAGCATAAGAGAACTTTGATTGGTCCAAGAAGGTTATATAGAAATGAAATATGTACCTCACTATCTTAGGCTCTCAAATGGATAAGCTTTTACAAAAATTGGATTCCTTAAGAATCAAACAAGATTGATATTCTCATAAGATTCCCTTTATCAATAACATAACTAGCAATAAGATTGGCCATGGCAAGGTCAAGGCTAGAGGATAAATATGGAAAGGTAAAAAGATCTAACTTGGCAAGTTAGTCTCTTCAAATGATAATTGACACCTTAAGATATTTAGAGATTTCTAAGTGTCTTTAAGTTTCTTTCTTCTTGATGAAATCTCTATAACCTCATGAGTGACACCAAAAATTCTTTTCTTTTGCTCTAGATTATCGATTTTTAGGTTTTTACCCTAGAGTTTGATTCTTTCTTTTCTTCTTATTTTTTCTTTTTCATTTTTTTCTTTGCTTCATCATGTTCTTAGGAATGCTCAAAATCTATCCAAAAGACAATTTCTTGAAGAATAGGTTTATCAGTTCAAGTAGTCATACTTGATTAAAAAGGACTTTATTAGGAGCATAATGTAGGCCATGGTTGGAAGAAAGGGAATATAGGCCCAAATCAAGTGTTTAAGAGTGAAGATCAAGAATCATTTCTTCCCATGAAGGCTTTTACCCCTTTTACCCTTTTTGGAGCAATTTTATCTTTATTTCCTCATCTATTTCCCTATTCATCTTTTTTTGTTTTGCTCATTTTGAGCTTTTGCTTTCACTTTCTCTTATTTTTCTCTATTTTATTCTTTATTCCTTTTTTGCTTTTTTTTTCTTTTTAAGTAGGAATCCTAGATTTCAGAAACATGGTTTATTTTGACTTTGCCTTAGTTTGTCAAGCCTTTCCTAGAATTGTAGAATGGGATGTCTATCTTTTCATTTTTCCAAAAAGATTTTCTTTTCCCATGCCCCTAGTATGGAGGGTGATCTTCGACTAGGTTTCACAAAAAGAAATAATTCATTTGGTTCAAAAGGGTTAAACAAGGGAAATAATTTCTACCTTTGAGAAAGGATAGTGAAAAAGCCTATCTGTTATCTTAAATACAACTACACGTGCTAAAATTTCATTCTTCAAAAAATAATTTTCAAACAATCCTAAGTATTTTAGTCACATGTAGTTGCAATCAATTTTTGCCTTTTTCTTTTTCAAATTTTTATTTTTCACACCCTAAAATTCATCCTTTTATTTTCTTTTTTCTTTACAATGATAAACTTGTCACCTTTCGATGATGAGATTGTAAGATACCTAGGTCGAAGCCTTTCGAAGGCATTTTATGTCCAATTGATAAGAGATTTCTAGCTTTAGTAATTAAAAAAGGGTGAAACCTTAATGTTGGACTATTTAAAGAGTACGAAAAAAATAGGCTCAAAAGTTTTCTAACAACAAAAAGTTGTGTTATTGACCCATCATGCCTTAAGATGAAAACCGACTTTCACAAACAATGACCAAGAGGTTCATGTTTCAAAGGCTAGAAAGAAAAGGATATTTTGGCACAATCATAGACCAAGTTGCCATTATTTTAAGACTTTTACCAAAATATCTAATCCACTCGATTTCTAAAGGAATCCATGAATCGTAAAAATTTATTCTATCGCTCCTAACCTAGGTCGAGGCATTGATCTTATTCATTTTTTTAGAGCAATCATGGTTGGTGAAATTTGAATTTAATTCCTTAAAGTGATGGGTTTTTAGGTAATTAAGTGTTTAAGAAAAAGTCAAGAACAATGTAAGGGCATAGGTTTATTCACAATAGTAAAAATCAATATTCTTGACACTTTATATTCTTATGCTTTCTCAAAACTTCCTTTTTTTAGAAAACACTTTGCCATTCTTCACATTAAAATCTCTGAATTAGAGGCCCATTCGAATTTATTTTTATAAAACATTTCAAATCATGCATGCTTCAAAAGAAAAGATGCCATTTCAACCATCATATCTTCGTGCTTTCCTCTAAATGCACAACCAATTATTCCTAACCCTTTAAGCATCCTTTTTCATTATGGCATCCAAATCCATTCATTTAGCATTGCTCAACACTTAATCTTCCTTTTTAAGCATATTCAATTCTTTGTAGCGTGACCCTAAATCTCGTAATGATAATCATAGTATGCATTTTCATCATACCAACTCAAATATGATGGTTGAATGGGTTCTATAGGAACTCTAGCAAGGATTGGTTTTCAACCAAGAAAGGCATTAACTCAGAATAAGAGATAAAGAGTGGTTAAAACTGATCCTTTTTCCTAAAACTTTTTGGGTACCCCTAACTTACCATATTAATTAAAGGATCACAGGTAAATCCATCAGCTAGAAAGTTTGTCAACAATTATACTAAGATGTCATCAGGTACTAATATATAACTCAAAAGGTATTGCCCTCGAAGGACTAAAATAACTGGCATGTAAGGTATGAAGGATACAGGGTAAAGCATCCTATTGTGGCTTGGATCTCATCCTTTTTGCTTTGGATACCCCATTCTCTTTGGCACTAAGTGTTTTACCTACTTGAAACTTTCCATTCGTAATTGCCTTTTCAATCATTTTCGTAGATATGACAACATCAGTAAAACTCCTAGTAGCATTCCTCATAAGTTTATCATAGAGAAGACTAGGTGATGTCTCCCAAAAAGTAGACCGTCATTTACTTCTCAATCAATAGGTGATGCATCTGAGTAGCTTTCTCCCTCCACCTCTACACATACCGCCAAAATGTTTCTATAGATTTCTTATTTATATTTTGCAATGACAACCTATCTAGACCAATATGTTACATGCTTATAATGATCTACGAAAGCCTAAGGTAAGTTTAACCACCTTTGAATCTTGGCCTTTTCTAACCTAATGTACCATTGCACAGTAACACTAATCAAACTATTATGAAAACAATAGATCAACAATTTATCATTCTCCTCACACCTAACCATCCTATAGCAATACATCTTTATGTGAGCAATTAGATAAGCAATTCCTTTATAATTTTCAAAATCTAACTTTGAATTTAAAAGGGATAACAAAACCAGACATGAGAGCTAGTTCTTTGGCATCTACAATCCTAAACTTATTGACACCCTCAATAGCCCTTAATCTTTTCCTTATAACTTGCAATTGTAGTTGGTTTTTATGGCTATTCGGATGCCTTTTCTAATTTCCTAGAATCATTAAGATAGGTTCTCAATGGATTAACGAAAATAGACCCTAGTTTGGCCTCTTTTTCCCAAACATATACTACATCGTGGCTACTAGGTTCATATATACTATAGGAGTAAATTTGTCATATGTAAGAGCTTGTGGCATTTTGACCTAAGGCACAACATAATTTTCTTGTGGTATATTAACCGATCCACCTGGTTTATCTTTTGGATCAATTATTTCAACTTGAGCACCCGATTTCCTGACTTACTCTGTTTCTCTAACTATTGCCTAAGCTCTTCTTAACCTTTCATCATATTCTCTTGCACATCCTTAAGTTTACCGACCCTTGTAGATGGATTACTATTCATGCTTAGCAATGCTTAATGACTTTAATACCTCTAATTCAAAAGAAAAACTCCTTAAAAAAACCTTTTATCAAATCAAACTCCTAATCTATCTTCTTGGGTTCATGGGATGCATTTCATGAATGAATGTGTGGATGTATGTATATGAGTACAATCATGCTATTCATGTAACACACCAAATTTAATATTAAGCAAAATTTGCCTTGGATAAACTTTAAGACATTACCATACCTTTGGGTAAACAACTGATCTCATTATGTATAGCATGATGCAATAAGCATTATTAACTTTTTCATGCACTAACAATGATGCCATGATGCATATGAGATAGACAAGGCAAATTGAATCACAGATTAGTCATATAGAGAATAAGGACATAACACCATAACATGTTCTAAATATTCCAAATGGTTCTAAAAATTTCATTCATGACCTTTGTAGCCTTTGGAATCGAAGGACACATATTTTAATATTAGGGTATGTATCTTATAACTAGACTCTAAAAGACTAACCATGTTGATGCGTGGTCCTAATTTAGGGCATCAATTCCCTTTAAGACACTTTTCTTAGAGCCAAGATATCATGATGTTTCTAGTGTCACATTAGCCATTAATTCATAGCATAATGGTACACTCAAATGTTCTTGACATTATCACATTCATGCAAAACTCCAAAGTGTCCATTCACCTTAGCTTAATTTTATTTTTTGAAAATGTTTTAGCCATCAACTTGGTAGCTAAATAACAAGTTATAATCAATTATACATATAAACTCATATCTACATGATGATAAATATCTCTAGTGATAAAATTTGTTCAACATGACTTGAGATCTAGACTCGAGGAAAAAAAGAAAGAGAAGGTTAGAAATATTCCTGATTGCACTTAAACTCCAGGTTCTTCTAGACTTCTAGGTATGGTTAATTGAATTTGGCTCATACGACTAATTATATGCATGTTTAACAGTACCTCTAACACATGCAGTTCTCAAATCATTCCCTTTGGCTAATAAAGATAGCCAAGGCACTATAATCTTAGGCCTATCACAAGCTTAGTGGAAAAGATTTAATCTAATTGAGTACATTACCCATGTTAATATGGGTGAATCCCGAAAACAAAAGCAATAAACCCCGAAGGCTTTGGTCGACCAAACAGATTGTTAATTAGTGATCAGTTAATAACCCTATAAATCCTAAAATAGGTCTTATATCTCTTCCCGCACAGTACTTGATAAAAAGTCTAATGCATATAAAAGTGCAGTGTGTGCTAAGAAAGCTCTAAACTTGGATCTCACTTCATCATTCAAGATATATAATATTTTTATAAGCAAGCATAGAATCAGATTTTTATTTGATCACTGCAATAAGGTTTGTACACATGGCAATAGCCATAATAATCAATCAATCAAACAATCATAATGATAAATATCAAGGGGATTGTAATTAAAAACTAACTAAGATTGAAAAAATCCAAACTCAAATAGCAAGTGACAAGTTTGAGGCCTGACTTTCTAATTTCCCTTGTGGAGTCACCAAAAAGCTATCAAAATATATCAAGATATGAACCTCAATATATAAGTGTAGACAACATTTTCAATCATCATAGGGCCCTATCGGTCAAACAAACACACTCATCTGAACCTCTCATATCAAGATATGAGAGTGGTTAGGTTAAATAATCACCACTGATCTTTTTTTGCTAGTTGTGATCAATCATCAATTAAAACTATTCACTAAAGAGTTACAAAACCCTAAACGAATGATTTTACAGGATGCATGTACCAGAGATCAATAAAGTTCAGCTCAGGAGTCAGTTAAACCATAATATAGATTTGATCCCTCTTTTGATGCCCAGTATTTAGCACCAACTAATCACACATATTAGAATTTGTTTTTCTCAATTTTTGTTACTTGAATTCAATCATAGTCCCTTTTTTTATTTATTCCAAATCAAACAAATATCACTAAAAATTTATCCTATAGCTCTTATTAAGACTAGCTTTACAATAGATTTAGAGCTAAAATTATTTAAAAAGGAAAATTTTTATAGAAAGATTTGACTCTAAAAATATTGACTAATTGACTCCATTTTTACTTTTTTATCAAACTTAAATCCATTTAAAAAAATCATAAAAATAACATGCTTAGATTAAATTGAAGAAATTATAACTTTGAAAACAATATTAGAAATCAACTTTGTTTAATTCAACATGGAAGCTTCAATGTGCGACACTAGAGACCTTTTATAAGACACTCTTAGACCTGTTCATAAGGTAACATGACTCCCAAAGTCAATTCTGAGGCATCAGAATGCCTCAAAATAATCTACTCTAAACTTAAAGAAAACTAAGATAGGGATAGATTTAACCTTTCAAGCTCTTCAAATTT
The DNA here is from genome assembly GCA_029448705.1 of Adansonia digitata. Lineage (NCBI taxonomy): Eukaryota > Viridiplantae > Streptophyta > Magnoliopsida > Malvales > Malvaceae > Adansonia > Adansonia digitata. The sequence goes on along the minus strand of JAQSVH010005664.1, from coordinate 5,597 downwards.
ATTTCGGATTTTCCTATCATATAAAATCACCAAACCAAATTCTGATGAATATTGACTCGTTATAGTTCAACATAAAAATATCCAAAAAATGCTAAAAAATCATTTTGGCTATCATCTATTTTTTTATTTGGACACTATGGCATTGCATAGTATATCCATTTAATTTTGAATTTTCTTCCTAATTCATCCAAAATATCCACTGAATAAGCCATATATGCTTTAAAAGCTTGTTCATTCTAATTTTATTCAAAAATATAAGAAAAATACAAAAAAGTGATTTTCTTCATTAAAGATAATTTGAAATGCTAATTAGGCACAGAAATAGAGCCACACAAACAGCTGGTGTTCTAGGATTTTTCTTATATTTGTTTGATCATTAAATTGAATTTTTCAAAAGCCTATTATGTAGCCCAACCAATAAGGATTTTAGAAAAATATAATAACAAAAATTCATAAGGTTTATAGCCTATTTGAAATATTTATTTTTTATGATACTATTATGCTAGAATCCAATTATGGCTCTGATGCAACTTGTGATCATGAAGCCTTTTGTCAAATTTTCAAAGCACATTTTGGACATTTGAACATCCAAAAACAAGACCAAATAGACACTATCAATGTCCTACATGATGAAACAACAAAGAGCTTTAAATGCCAAGACCTAGAATTATCTTTTTTGACATTAGGATTATGCTTCGAAGTCAAGGGAATGTCTTCACTTTTATTGCTTTTATTCATGACTATTTCTTCTTAACAAGGCACAAAATTGCCACTAATTTGTATGATGTAACCAGCAACTAAAATGAGGCCAAACAACACATTTTGACTCACGTAAACATCACCTAATGACTCCTATTAAAGCTCACTAAGTTTAGACTTAAGAAAACACTTGAAAACACTTAAAAAACATTTTTATTTGCTCACAGTCAACTCTAAATCAAGCTATTTTATTTAATATCCCCAAGTTGTTCATTTAAAAACTTATTAACCAAGCCAAAACTTGATTCACCCATTGACTAAATGAACCAAGACTTGCCTTTGGGGGATCTTTTTACGAAAACAATATTTTTATTCATTCTAAGCAACCTAATATGCATTTTATCAAACATGTAGAATACTAACCTATGGTTCCACCAAGTAGGTATCTATAAAACCTATTCTAAACATAAACTTAACATGGCCAAATACTTTTAAACTAATCATGCTCACCTAAATCATTAATTCTCATTATTTATCAATCACACACAAGCAAACAAGCTTGGATACAATTTAATCAACATGATTAACAATCAAAACATGCTTTCAATCATTTAAGCTCAATAATTAAACAAGTAAGCTTTTAATTTTATTCAATTAAGGATTAATTTAGCTTACCTAAGTTCAACTGAACTTAATTCATCTAATTTTCATAAATTAATCATTAACTATTTAAAGCCCACTCACCAACTAAATCTAAAGTGGTCAAACGTGGTAAGTATGTTAGCTTTAAAGGAGATATTGAACCAAGAGGGGGTGAATTGGTTTAATCAAAACTTTGTAAAGTAAACTAAAAATTAAAGATACAATAAGGAAGAAAAAAACCAACAATGGATGTATAAAGGTTCAGTCTTTTAACTCAGTACCTACGTCCTCTTTTCTTGGTACTTTCTTACCAAAGTGATTCCCATAATTCACTAAAGAAATTGTTACCTTTAAGGCTAAGGTATAACCTTACACAACTATCTTTTAAGGCTTAGATAGAACCTTTCAATTACTTTGAGAATTATACCTCAACTCTTAAATATTTTCACTCACTTTCACACAACCCCTTTTGTGAAATGAAAGAAGTGTTTTGCAAACAAATTAAACCTCTAGTAGAAAGTTGTTTACTGGAATTCAAGTACAAGATGAATGAGATACAAATAGACTTAAAGAGTATGAATTGATACAGGAGAAAAATAACAAATTTGATGATTTTGAGCTTTTGTTGTTCAATAATTCAATGAAATCTGTATCTTTTCCTCTTTAGCTATTTGGAACCTCTATTTATAGTTAGAAATTGATTCATAGACGTTGGGCATTTAATGTGGTGGTTGGAGAGCCATTATAGCCTTCATAAGTGCTTATTTCTGTTCAATCCTGTGCTATAGTATCGATACAATACCAATAGTATCAATACATAATTCAAAAAAGTGACCATTACAACTTGTTGTATCGACACTGGGATCGAGTATCGATACTAAACAAGTTGTATCGATACATAAACTTTTGTATCGATACATATGAGGGTTTCAACCAAACCTAGGCTATTACCAAACATTGTATCGATACTCATGGAGTGAGTATCGATACTAAGCAGCCTATATCGATACATACACACTTGTATTGATACATTTAAGGGTTTCATACAAACCTTGGCTATGCTAAGTCTTGTATCGATACTCGTGTAGTGAGTATCGACACTAAGCAGTCTGTATCGATACATACACACTTGTATCGATACATATGAGGGGTTTTACACATAGTATCGATACACTTGTTTTTTGTATCGATACTAACCTTTAAAACTATTTGTGAAATGATTTTTGTTGACTCAAACACATATCAAGAATTATTCTAAGTATAAATACATAATTCTAGACAAATTACAAACTTAGTATTTTCAAAGATGCTTTTCAATTTAAACATAAATACCAAGTATTAATTTAAGTTGTTTGTTATATCAAAACTGAAATCAAGGTTAACAATCTACCTATTTTTTATATAACAAAACTTAAGATAAATTTGCTTGTGTTTAAGTTTTAAAAAAAATAACTCGCCCTCAATAAGGCAATGGTTTTTTTTTTTAAAAAAATTATTTTAAGTAACAAAAGAAATGACTTCCCTTTAATAAATCGCCCAAGATTAGAAATTAAGCTTAAGAAATCAAGTTTATGTTTAACATGTAATTCGGGTTCCAACATATGGATAATCAATTCATGGAAAGCATCATATTGCAAATTTAAGGTTTTTCTCCCTCTTTTTGTTATATCAAAGCAGAATTCAAGGATAAATAGGCATAAGCAAGCATAAGTAGGATAAATTAATAAAGCAAGCAAAAGATATTTAAGACAATGCAAAACATAGAGTAGAATAGAAACCTAAAATCATAAAAGCTGATAAGTAAAGAAAAATCCTAATGATCTTAAAATGATATCCTAAAGACATAAAGTTTGACAATTTTCAAAAATGTGTCTAAGTTGACTAGACATCATCGGTCAGAGGATCCTTGGTGGATGGAGGAGTAAGTGGAGGCCCACAAGGAAAAACACCAGAGAAGGCATGGACTTGCTCCGTTAGAGCTCGATAATTTGCTCAAAAGTAGAGAGATGAGCATTGATGGTGTTGAATCGTCCCTCCCATGCATTAAAACAGCCTATAATAGATGTGAACAATGTGGGAATATCCATGTGCGTGGAAGTCAGAGGTGGAGGAGGCTTATCGTGCTTCATTTCATCATGATCATAGGCAGTGGGAGCATCCGATTGCTCAAGTGGTGGCTGTCGACAAGCCTTTTGAACAAAGTTGCCACCTTGAATTTCATATCTGACAAGTCCTATAATATAGCAATATATGGTTACCATAATTCCGGGGTCGCATGAAAGATCAAGACCTTGAGTGTCAAAGTAGTAACTCAAAGTCATGCCATGGAGAAGACTATGATAATCACATACGTATAGGTCAATAAATATGAAATAAGCTAAATTTGGATGAGTGCCAAATTGAATCATATGCAGCCACCAATAATTCGCGTCGCTAATCAAAGAATTTTTGGTTTCGTATGGATGAAGCACACGTGAAATGATAAAATGGAGTAAGTGATCAATCGGAAGAAAGAGCGTGGCTTTATTATCCAAGGTGCATAATGTGATGGAGCCAAGCCTTCATGGATGACACATTCATTCAAAAAATCAAAGGCAGAAGCAAGAGAAGCCATGCTGACTAGGAGATCTTGTCCTAAAAGATAGGATCGAATAGTAATGACATTATCATGGTCATCAATAACGAGAAAGGCATTGCCAAAAAAGGCACAGACAAAATTTTCATGTATCGAAACATTTAAGGAAAGGATTTTGGTCCAACTAAAAGTTTTAAAGGTTTGAAGGTAAAGATAGTTAATGGACTAGAGAAAAGGAAAGTCAATGACTCCACATTATTGGATGGGCATCCGGGCATAAATGGTGGTGAAACACTCTCGAGGCTGTGTATTGTGAAAGCATAAGTCAAAGAAGAACTGATTTTAGGTCAAAGATGGTTAACGTACGAAAGAGGTGGAGGCACGGGTGACAAGACCTTAACGGCATGATATTGCTTAATTTTGGGAGCCATTGGTGTGTTTGAGGACTTTTGTTGAATAGGTGGCAAGGGAACAGGTTAAGTGGGTAGAAGGCTGTTTGAGGATTCTTATCGAACAGGTGATGGGCACTCCAATTGGTTTGTAATTGATGTGATGTAAGGAGTAGATTGATAATCAATCGCACAAACAATGATGGGGAATAGTTTAGGAAAAAAAAAAGAGTTAATTTTTTGGAAGGAATTTAGAGAAAAGGGATGAATTTAAAGAGGGAAGCGATGAGGTTTAGGTGGTGGGAAATGTCAAAATCTAGGTGGTTTGGATGGTAATGAGTGATTTTGAAATAGTTTTAGGTAAGTGGGATAAGGGAATTTGGTTAATGGATCAATCAATTTTGAAAAAAATAAAGGTGATAAGTTTTAAAGATTGAAGGATAGAGTGAAAGAGTAATGGTATTATAAATAGTGTTTTTGAATAAGGGAATTTCACACAAGGGGTTCTAAATGAACAATGAGTATCGATACAGAAGAAGCAGTATTGATACAAAAGAACATTTTTGGGTTCTGTATCGATACAAGGAACTGGGTCTCGAGAATTAGATCAAATTGTTGTTGTATTGATACTCACAGAGAAGTATCGATGCATGTATCAATACAAAGAACAAATATGGGTTTGTATCAATACAATGGAAACAAGTCTCGATACATGGAAGAAAAATGTACAAGAATCGATACAGATAGCCAAATAGGGGTTCATTTTCAATAAGATGACATCAAATTAGATGTATTTTTAATCCAATTATCTATTTAAAACATTTAAAAATATAACTTGGACCAAAATCAAGATCATGCAAAGCTTAATCAAGATTTAATAAAATTATCCAATAAAGTCATGACAATTGAGCATTATCAAACAAGCAAATGTGTAAAACTAGTTTTATCAAACTAAGCATTATGAAAACAATAGTAAGGCACAGTATCAAAATTGGATCAAATTATGAATTTTAAGGTGTATTCATTAATCCAATTTCTCTTCTAATTGTGCAAAATCTATCCTTGTCAAGTGGTTTAGTGAAAATATCTGCTAATTAATACAAGGTATCAACAAACTCAAGCACTATATCACTTTTTTGCACATAATCTCTAATAAAATGATGTCTAATTTCTTTGTGCCTGGTTCTAGAGTGTTGGATTGGATTTTCAGTAAGATAAATGGCATTACTATTGTCATATTTAATTGGAATATGATCCATGGTAATGCCAAAATCCTCTATTTGTTGTTTTAT
>JAQSVH010005643.1:0-12293 GCA_029448705.1 Adansonia digitata | reverse complement strand
GATTATTATGTGAATCCGAGTTTATCCAATTGAAAATCAAACTTTAATTCTAAAAATTTTAAAAAGTGTTGTTTTTCTTAGGAAACCAAAGCCTCAATATCGTTTATCCCAATGAGGAGAATGTGTTTGTGGTGCCTAATAATGAAAAGAAAGGAGATTATTATGTGAATCTGTGTTTGTCCTATTGAAAAAAGAACTTTAATTCTAAAAATTTTAAAATGAGATTATTTTTCCTGTGAAACCAAAGCCTCGATATCATTTATCCCAATAAGGAGAATGTGTTTGTGGTGCCTAATAATGAAAAGAAAGGAGATTATTATGTGAATCCGTGTTTAACCAATTGAAAAGCAAACTTTAATTCCAAAAATGGTTGAAAGAGATGTTTTCTTTTGAAACTAAAGACTCAATATCATTTATCCTAATGAGGAGAATGTTTTGATGGTGCCTAATCATGGAAGGAAGGGAGATTATTTTGTGAATCTATGTTTGTCCAAATCGATGAATGAACATTAATTTTAAAAATGGTAGAAAAAGATGTTTTTCTTATGAAACCAAAGCATCGATTCATTTATACCAAAGAAAAGAATGAATTTGTGGTGCCAAATCATCAAATGAAAGGAGATTATTATGTAAATCCGAGTTTATCCAGTTGAAAAATGAACTTTGAATCTAAAAATGGTAAAAAGAGATTTTTTTTTATAAAACCAAAGCCCCAATATCATTTATCCCGATGAGGAGAATGCATTTATGGTGCCTAATCATGAAAAGAAGGGAGATTATTTTATGAATCTGTGTTTGTCCAAATCGACCAATGAGCATTAACTTCAAAAATGGTGGGAAAATATGTTTTTCTTATGAAACCAAAGCATCAAAACCATTTATCCCAATGAGGAGAATGAATTTGTGGCACCCAATCATTAAAAGAATGGAGATTATCATGTGAATCTGTGTTTATCCAATTGAAAAATGTACTTTAATTCTAAAAATGGTTGAAAGAGATGATTTCTTTTGAAACCAAAGACTCAATATCATTTATCCTAATGAGGAGAACGTTTTGTTGGTGCCTAATCACGAAAGGAATGGAGATTATTATGTGAATCCGTGTTTATCCAAATCGACGAGCAAATATTAATTCTAAAAATGGTAGAAAAAGATGTTTTTCTTATGAAACCAAAGCATCAAATCATTTATACCAATGAGAAGAATGAATTTGTGGTGCCCAATGATTAAAAGAAAGGAGATTATTATGTAAATCTGAGTTTACCCAGTTGAAAAACGAACTTTAAACCTAAAAATGGTAAAAAAAGATTTTTTCTTATGAAACCAAAGCATCAATATCATTTACCCCAATAAGGAGAATATGTTTACGGTGCCTAGTCATGAAAAAAAAAGAGATTATTTTGTGAATCCATGTTTGTCGAAATCGGCCAACGAACATTATCTCTAAAAATGGTGGGAAGAGGTGTTTTTCTTATGAAACCAAAGCATCAATACCATTTATCCCAATGAGGAGAATGAATTTGTGGCACCCAATCATTAAAAAAAAGAGATTATTACATGAATCCGTGTTTATCCAATTGAAAAACGTACTTTAATTCTAAAAATAGCTAAAAGAGATGTTTTCTTTTGAAACCAAAGACTCAATATCATTTATCCCAATGAGGAGAATGTTTTGATGGTGCCTAATCATGAAAGGAAGGGAGATTATTATGTGACTCCGTGTTTGTCCAAATTGATGAACGAACATTATTTGTAAAAATTGTAGAAAAAGATGTTTTTCTTATGAAACCAAAGCCTCAATATCATTTATCTCGATGAGGAGAAAGCGTTTATGGTTCCTAATCATGGAAAGAGATGAGATTATTTTGTGAATTCATGTTTGCCGAAATCGACCAACGAACATTAGCTCTAAAAATGGTAGGAAAAGATGTTTTTCTTATGAAACCAAAGCATCAATACCATTTATCCCAATGAGGAGAATGAATCCGTGTTTATCCAATTCAAAAACAAATTTAGGCAATGAAAAAAAAGAGATCATTATGTGAATCTGTGTTTATCCAATTGAAAAACGAATTTAAATTCTAAAAATGGTTGGAAGAGATGTTTTCTTTTGAAACCAAAGACTCGTTATCATTTATCCCTCATTGGGATAAATGGTGTTGATGCTTTCGTCTAATAAGAAAAACAACTTTTCCCATCATTTTTAGAGTTAATGTTCATTAGTCAATTTCCATAAACACAGATTCATAAAATAATCTCCTTCCTTTTCGTGATTAGGCACCATAAATGCATTCTCCTCATCGAGATAAATGATATTGAGGCTTTGGTTTCATAAGAAAAACATCTCTTTTTACCCTTTAAGATTTAAAGTTCATTTTTCGATTGGATAAACTTGGATTTACATAATAATCCTTTCTTTTAATGATTGGGCACCACAAATTCATTCTCTTCTTTGGTATAACTGAATTGATGCCTTGGTTTTATAAGAAAAGCATCTATTTCTACCATTTTTAGAATTAATGTTCATTCTTCGATTTGGACAAACACGGATTCACATAATAATCTCCCTTCCTTTCATAATTAAGCACCATTAAAAATTCTCCTCATTGGGATAAATGATATTGAGTCTTTGGTTTCAAAAGAAAACATCTCTTTCAACCATTTTTAGAATTAAAAAGTTCATTTTCAATTGGATAAACTCGGATTCACATAATAATCTCTCTTTTTTTCATTATTAGGCACCACAAACACATTCTTCTCATTGGGATAAATGATATTGAGGCTTTGGTTTCATAAGAAAAACAACACTTTTTAAAATTTTTGGAATTAAAGTTCGATTTTAAATTGGATAAACTCTGATTCACATAATAATCTCTTTCTTTTAATGATTGGGTGCCACAAATTCATTCTCTTCATTGGGATAAATAGCATTGATGCTTTGGTTTCATAAGAAAAACATCTCTTCCTACCATTTTTAGAGTTAATGTTCATTGGTCGATTTCGACAAACACGGATTCCCAAAATAATCTCTTTTCTTTTTGTGATTACGCACCATAAACGCATTCTCCTTATCGGGATAAATGATATTGACGCTTTGGTTTCATAAGAAAAGTATCATTTTCTACTATTTTTAAAATTAATGTTCATTCATCGATTTGGACAAACACGAATTCACATATTAATCTCCCTTCCTTTCGTGATTAGGTACCATCAAAACTTTCTCCTTATTGGGATAAATGATATTGAGTCTTTGGTTTCAAAAGAAAACTTCTCTTTCAACCATTTTTAGAATTAAAGTTTGTTTTTCAATTGGATAAACACGGATTCACATAATAATCTCTTTTCTTTTCATTATTAGGCACCACAGACACATTATCCTCATTGGGACAAATGATATTGAGGCTTTGGTTTCATAAGAAAAACAACACTTTTTAAAATTTTTAGAATTAAAGTTCGATTTTCAATTGGATAAACTCGGATTCACATAATAATCTCTTTCTTTCAATGATTGGGTGCCACAAATTCATTCTCCTTATTGGAATAAATGGTATTGATGCTTTGGTTTCATAAAAAAAAATCTCTTCCCACTACTTTTAGAGTTAATTTTTGTTGGTCGATTTCAACAAACATGGATTCACAAAATAATCCCTTTTTTTTCGTGATTAGGCACCACAAACGCATTCTCCTCATCGGGGTAAATGATATTGAGGCTTTGGTTTCATAAGAAAAACATCTCTTTTTACCATTTTAGATTTAAAGTTTATTTTTTGATTGGATAAACTCAGATTTACATAATAATCTCCTTTCTTTTAATGATTGGGCACCATAAATTCATTCTTCTCTTTGGTATAAATGAATTGATGCTTTGGTTTCATAAGAAAAACATCTTTTTCTACCATTTTTAGAATTCATGTTCGTTCGTTGATTTGGACAAACACGGATTCACATAATAATCTCCTTTCTTTTCCTGATTAGGCACCATCAAAACATTCTCCTCATTGGGATAAATGATATCGAGTCTTTGGTTTCAAAAGAAAACTTTTCTTTCAACCGTTTTATAATTAAAGTTCATTTTCCAATTAGGTAAACACGGGTTCACATAGTAATCTCCTTTCTTTTCGTTATTAGGCACCATAAACACATTCTCCTCAATGGGATAAATGATATTGAGGCATTGGTTTCGCAAGAAAGACAACTCTTTCTCAAATTTTTAGAATTGAAGTTCGATTTTCAATTGTTTAAACTCGGATTCACATAATTACTCTTTTCTTTGAATGATTGGGTGCCACAAATTGATTCTCCTCATTGGGATAAATGGTATTGATGCTTTGGTTTCTTAAAAAAAAAATCTTGTCCCATCATTTTTAGAGTTAATGTTCATTGGTCGATTTCGACAAACATCGATTCATAAAATAATCTTCCTTTCTTTTCGTGATTAGGCACCGCAAATGCATTTTCCTCATCGGGGTAAATGATATTAAGGTTTTGGTTTCATAAGAAAAACATCTCTTTTTACCATTTTAGATTTAAAGTTCATTTATCGATTGGATAAACTCGGATTTACATAATAATCTCCTTTCTTTTAATGATTGGGTACCACAAATTCATTCTCCTCTTTCGTATAAATGAATTGATGCTTTGGTTTCATAAGAAAAGCATATTTTTCTACCATTTTTAAAATTAATGTTTGTTCATTGATTTGGACAAACACGGATTCACATAATAATCTCCTTTCTTTTCGTGATTAGGCACCATCAAAACATTCTCCTCGTTGGGATTACTGATATCAAGTCTTTGGTTTCAAAAGAAAACTTCTCTTTCAACCGTTTTAGAATTAAAGTTTATTTTTCAATTGGATAAACACGGGTTCACATAATAATCTCCTTTCTTTTCGTTATTGGGCGCCATAAACACATTCTCCTCAATGTGATAAATGATATTGAGGCTTTGGTTTCACAAGAAAGAGAACTCATTTTAAAATTTTTAGAATTAAAGTTTGATTTTTAATTGGTTAAACTCAGATTCACATAATTATCTCCTTTCTTTGAATGATTGGGTGCCACAAATTGATTCTCCTCATTGGGATAAATGGTATTGATGCTTTGGTTTCATGAAAAAAAATCTCTTCCCACCATTTTAGAGTTAATGTTCATTGGTTGATTTCGACAAACATAGATTCACAAAATAATCTCCTTTCTTTTCGTGAATAGGCACCACAAACGCATTTTCCTTATCGGGGTAAATGATATGGAGGCTTTGGTGTCATAAGAAAAACATCTTTTTTTACCATTTTAGATTTAAAATTCTTTTTTCGATTGGATAAACTTAGATTTACATAATAATCTCCTTTCTTTTAATGATTGGGCACCACAAATTCATTATCCTCTTTGGTATAAATGAATTGATGCTTTGGTTTATAAGAAAAGGATCTTTTTCTACCATTTTTAGAGTTAATGTTCGTTTGTTGATTTGGAAAAATACGGATTTACATAATAATCTCCCTTCCTTTCATGATTAGGCACTATCAAAACATTCTCCTTATTGGGATAAATGATATTGAGTCTTTGGTTTCAAAAGAAAACTTCTCTTTCAATCGTTTTAGAATTAAAGTTCATTTTTCAATTGGATAAACATGGGTTCACCTAATAATCTCCTTTCTTTTCGTTATTAGGCACCATAAACACATTCTCCTTAATAGGATAAATGATATTGAGGCTTTGGATTCGTAAGTAAAATAGCTCTTTTTAAAATTTTTGGAATTGAAGTCTGATTTTTAATTGGATAAATGCGGATTCACATATTAATCTCCTTTCTTATAATGATTGGGTGCCACGAATTCATTCTCCTATTTTGGATAAATGGTATCGATGCTTTGGTTTCATAAAAAAAACATCTTTTCCCACTATTTTTAAAGTAAACGTTCGTTGGTCGATTTCGATAAACACAGATTCACAAAATAATCTCTTTTCTTTTCGTGATTAGGCACCATAAACGCATCTCCTCATCGGGATAAATGATATTGAGGCCTTGGTTTCATAAGAAAAACATCTCCTTTAACCATTTTTAGATTGAAAGTTCATTTTTCAATTGGATAAACTCAGATTTACATAATAATCTCCTTTCTTTTAAAGATTGGGCACCATAAATTCTTTCTCCACATTGGTATAAATGAATTAATGATTTGGTTTCATAAGAAAAGCATATTTTTTTGCCATTTTTAGAATCAATGTTCATTCGTCGATTTGGACAAACACGGATTCACATAATAATCTCCCATCTTTTCAGGATTAGGAACCATCAGAACATTCTCCTCAGTGGGATAAATGATATTGAGTCTTTGGTTTTAAAGGAAAACATCTCTTTTAACCATTTTTAGAATTAAAGTTTGTTTTTCAATTGGATAAACATGGATTCACAAAGTAATCTTCTTTCTTTTTGCGATTAGGCACCATAAACGTATTCTCCTCATTGGGATAAATGATATTGAAGCTTTGGTTTCATAAGAAAAAATCTCTTTCTACCATTTTTAGATTTAAAGTTCGTTTTTCAATTGGATAAACTCGGATTTACAAAATGATCTCTTTTTCTTAGTGATTAGGACCATAAATCGTTCTCCTCGCTGGTATAAATGAATTAATGCTTTCGTTTCATAAGAAAAGCATCTTTTTCTACCATTTTTAGAATTAATGTTCGTTCGTCGATTTGGACAAACACGGATTCACATAATAATCTCCCTTCGTTTCGTGATTAGGCAGCGTTAAAACATTCTCCTCATTGGGTAAATGATATTAAGTCTTTGGTTTCAAAAAAAACTTATCTTTCAACCGTTTTAGAATTAAAGTTCATTTTTCAATTAGATAAACACAGGTTGACATAATAATCTCCTTTCTTTTCATTATTAGGCACCACAAACACATTCTCCTCAATGGGATAAATGATATTGAGGCTTTGGATTCATAAGTAAAACAACTCTTTTTAAAATTTTTAGAATTGAAGTTCGATTTTCAATTGGATAAATGTGGATTGACATATTAATCTCCTTTCTTATAATGATTGGGTGCCACAAATTCATTCTCCTTATTTGGATAAATGTTATTGATGCTTTGGTTTCATAAGAAAAACATCTCTTCCCACCATTTTTAGAGTTAACATTCATTGGTCGATTTCGATAAACACAGATTCACAAAATAATCTTTTTTTTTTCGCAATTAGGCACCATAAATGCATTCTCCTCATCGGGATAAATGATATTGAGGCCTTGGTTTCATAAGAAAAAATCTCCTTTAACCATTTTTAGATTGAAAGTTTATTTGTCAATTGGATAAACTTGGATTTACTTAATAATCTTTTTTCTTTTAAAGATTGGGCACCATAAATTCTTTCTCCACAATAGTATAAATGAATTGATGATTTGGTTTCATAAGAAAAGCATATTTTTCTGCCATTTTTAGAATTAATGTTCATTCGTCGATTTGGAGAAACACAGATTCACATAATAATCTCCTTTCTTTTCAGGATTAGAAACCATCAAAACATTCTCCTCATTGGGGTAAATGATATTGAGTCTTTGGTTTCAAAGGAAAACATCTCTTTCAACCATTTTTAGAATTAAAGTTCATTTTTCAATCGGATAAAGGCTGATTCACATAATAATCTCCTTTTTTTCATTATTAGGCACGATAAACACATTCTCCTCATTGGGATAAATGATATTGAGGCTTTGGTTTCATAAGAAAAAAAACTCTTTTTAAAATTTTTAGAAATAAAGTTTGATTTTTAATTGGATAAACTTAGATTCACATAATAATCTCCTTTCTTTTAATGATTAGGTGCCACAAATTCATTCTTCTAATTGGGATAAATGGTATTGATGCTTTGGTTTCGTAAGAAAAACACATATTTCCATCATTTTTAGAATTAATGTTCGTTGGTCGATTTTGGCAAACACGGATTCACAAAATAATCTCCTTTCTTTTCATGATTGGGCACCATAAACGCATTCTCCTCATTGGAATAAATGATATTAAAGCTTTGGTTTCATAAGAAAAAAATCTCTTTTTACCATTTTTAGATTTAAAGTTTGTTTTTCAATTGGATAAAATGGGATTTATATAATGATCTCCTTTCTTTTAATGATCGAGCACCACAAATTCATTCTCCTCATTGGTATGAAGGAATTGATGCTTTCGTTTCATAAGAAAAGCATTTTTTGCTAACATTTTTAGAATTAATGTTCGTTTATCGATTTGGGCCAACACGGATTCACATAATAATCTCCCTTCCTTTCGCGATTAGGCAACATCAAAACATTCTCCTCATTGGGATAAATGGTCTTGAGTCTTTGGTTTTAAAAGAAAACATCTCTTTCAAACATTTTTAGAATTAAAGTACAATTTTCAATTGGATAAACACAGATTCACATAATAATCTCCTTTCTTTTCGTTGTTAGGCACCACAAACACATTTTCCTCATTGGGATAAATGGTATTGAGTCTTTGGTTTTAAAAGAAAACATCTCTTTCAAACATTTTTAGAATTAAAGTACATTTTTCAATTGGATAAACAGATTCACATAATAATCTCTTTTTTTTCGTTGTTAGGCACCACAAACACATTCTCCTCATTGGGATAAATGATATTAAGGCTTTGGTTTTATAGGAAAAACAACTCTTTTCAAAATTTTTAGAATTGAAGTTTATATTTTCAATTGGATAAGCTTGGATTCACTTAATAATCTCCTTTCTTTTAATGATTGGGTGCCACAAATTCATCTCCCCATTGGGATAAATCGTATTAAGGCTTTGGCTTAATAAGAAAAACATTTTTTCCCACCATTTTTAGAGTTAATGTTTGTTGGTCGATTTCGACAAACACAGATTCACAAAATAATCTCCTTTCCTTTCGTGATTAGGCACCATAAACGTATTCTCCTCATCGGGGTAAATGATATTGAGGCTTTGGTTTCATAAGAAAAACATATTTTTTTACCATTTTTAGATGTAAAGTTCATTTTTCAATTGGATAAACTCGGATTTACATAATAACCTCCTTTCTTTTAATAATTGGGCACCACAAATTCATTCTCTTCATTGGTATAAATGAATTGATGCTTTGGTTTCATAAGAAAAGCATCCATTTCTACTATTTTTAGAATTCATGTTTGTTCATTGATTTGTACAAACACGGATTCACATAATAATCTTCCTTCCATTCATGATTAGGCACCATCAAAACATTCTCCTCATGGGGATAAATGATATCGAGTCTTTGGTTTCAGAAGAAAACTTCTCTTTCAATCGTTTTAGAATTAAAGTTCATTTTTCAATTAGATAAACACGGGTTCACATAATAATCTCCTTTCTTTTCGTTATTAGGCACCACAAACACATTCCCCTCAATGGGGTAAATGATATTGAGGCTTTGGTTTCGCAAGAAAGATAACTCTTTTTAAAATTTTTAGAATTGTAGTTCAATTTTTAATTGGTTAAACTCGGATTCACATAATTTTCTCCTTTCTTTTAATGATTGGGTGGCACAAATTCATTCTCCTCATTGGGATAAATGGTATTGATGCTTTGGTTTCTTAAAAAAGAATCTCGTCCCATCATTTTTTGAGTTAATGTTCGTTGGTCGATTTTGACAAACACGGATTCACAAAATAATCTTCCTTTCTTTTCGTGATTAGGCAACACAAATGCATTCTCCTCATCGGGGTAAATGATATTGAGGTTTTGGTTTCATAAGAACAACATCTCTTTTTACCATTTTAGATTTAAAGTTCATTTGTCGATTCGATAAACTCAGATTTACATAATAATCTCCTTTCGTTTAATGATTGGGTACCACAAATTCATTCTCCTCTTTGGTATAAATGAATTAATGCTTTGGTTTGATAAGAAAAGCATTTTTTTCTACCATTTTTAAAATTAATGTTCGTTCATCGATTTGGACAAACACGGATTCACATAATAATCTCTTTTCTTTTAGTGATTAGGCACCATTAAAACATTCTCCTCATTGGGATTAATGATATCGAGTCTTTGGTTTCAAAAGAAAACTTCTCTTTCAACCCTTTTAGAATTAAAGTTTATTTTTCAATTGGATAAACATGGGTTCACATAATAATCTCCTTTCTTTTTGTTATTAGGCACCATAAACACATTCTCCTCAATATGATAAATGATATTGAGGCTTTGGTTTCGCAAGAAAGAGAACTCTTTTCAAAATTTTTAGAATTAAAGTTTGATTTTTAATTGGTTAAACTCAGATTCACATAATTATCTCATTTCTTTTAATGATTAGGTGCCTCAAATTCATTCTCCTCATTCGGATAAATGGTATTAATGCTTTGGTTTCATGAAAAAAAATCTCTACCCACCATTTTTAGAGTTAATGTTCGTTGGTAGATTTCGACAAACGCAGATTCACAAAATAATCTCCTTTCTTTTTGTGATTAGGCAACACAAACGCATTCTCCTCATCGGGGTAAATGATATGAAGGCTTTGGTTTCATAAGAAAAACATCTTTTTTTACCATTTTAGATTTAAAGTTCATTTTTCGATTGGATAGACTCATATTTACATAATAATCTCTTTTCTTTTAATGATTGGGTGCCACAAATTCATTATCCTCTTTGGTATAAATGAATTGATGCTTTGGTTTATAAGAAAAGCATCTTTTTCTACCATTTTTAGAGTTAATGTTCGTTCGTTGGTTTGGACAAACATGGATTTACATAATAATCTCCCTTTCTTTCGTGATTAGGCACCATCAAAACATTCTCCTCATTGGGATAAATGATATCGAGTCTTTGGTTTCAAAAGAAAACTTCTCTTTCAACCGTTTTAGAATTAAAGTTCATTTTTCAATTGGATAAACACGGGTTCACATAATAATCTCATTTCTTTTCATTATTAGGCACCATAAACACATTCTCCTCAATGGGATAAATGATATCGAGGCTTTGGATTCATAGGTAAAATAACTCTTTTTAAAATTTTTGGAATTAAAGTCTGATTTTCAATTGGATAAACACGGATTCATATATTAATCTCTTTTCTTATAATGATTGGGTGCCACAAATTTATTCTCCTCATTTGGATAAATGGTATTGATTCTTTGGTTTCATAAGAAAAACATCTCTTCCCACCATTTTTAGAGTTAACGTTCGTTGGTCGATTTTGATAAACACAGATTCACAAAATAATCTCTTTTCTTTTTGCGATTGGGCACCATAAACGCATCTCCTCATCGCGATAAATGATATTGAGGCCTTGGTTTCATAAGAAAAACATCTCCTTTAACCATTTTTAGATTGAAAGTTCATTTTTCAATTGGATAAATTCAGATTTACATAATAATCTCCTTTCTCTAAAGATTGGGCACCATAAATTCTTTCTCCACATTGGTATAAATGAATTAATGATTTGGTTTCATAACAAAAGCATATTTTTCTGCCATTTTTAGAATTAATATTCATTCGTCGATTTGGACAAATACGGATTCACATAATAATCTCCCTTCTTTTTAAGATTAGGAACCATCAAAACATTCTTCTCATTGGGATAAATGATATTGAGTCTTTGGTTTCAAAGGAAAACATCTTTTTTAACCGTTTTTAGAATTAAAGTTCATTTTTCAATGGGAGAAACACGGATTCACAAAGTAATCTCTTTTCTTTTCACGATAGGCACCATAAACGTATTCTCCTCATTGGGATAAATGATATCGAAGTTTTGGTTTCATAAAAAAAAATCTTTTTTTACCATTTTTAGATTTAAAGTTCATTTTTCAGTTGGATAAACTCGGATTTACATAATGATCTCCTTTCTTTTAGTGATTAGGCACCATAAATTCGTTCTCGTCGCTGGTATAATTGAATTGATGCTTTCGTTTCATAAGAAAAGCATCTTTTTCTACCATTTTTAGAATTAATGTTCGTTCGTTGATTTAGACAAACACGGATTCATATAATAATCTCCCTTCCTTTTGTGATTAGGCAGCATAAAAACATTCTCCCCATTAGGTAAATGATATCGAGTCTTTGGTTTCAAAAGAAAACTTCTCTTTCAACTGTTTTAGAATTAAAGTTCATTTTTCAATTAGATAAACATGGGTTAACATAATAATCTCCTTTCTTTTCATTATTAGGCACCACAAACACATTCTCCTAAATGGGATAAAAGATATTGAGGCTTTGGATTCATAAGTAAAACAACTCTTTTCAAAATTTTTAGAATTAAAGTTTGATTTTCAATTGGATAAGCCTGGATTCACATAATAATCTCCTTTC
>JAQSVH010005622.1:0-12295 GCA_029448705.1 Adansonia digitata | reverse complement strand
TTATTATTATTATTATTATTATTATCTGCCAATGATTTTTATTAACATGGAGATATAATGTTTAACGTAACCCATATTTAAAGGTCCGCAAAACATTAATCTGCATATAAAAATATAACAAACAACTAATACTACGTGTCATGCATAAATAAAAAGTAATTTATTTTTGAGACTCAAAAGACAACACTTAAAAAAAGTAGCACAAAAAATACAACAACGTACCTACTGATTAAGAGGGGTTGGGACCTGCGAGAGAGAGAGAGAGAGAGAGTATATTAATGCATTTGTAAGGATAAATTTAGATATAATTATATAATTATAATATTTATAAAATAATTAAAATATAATATTAAATGATATTAATTTATATTTTAAATTTTATATAATATAAATTATTAATAAATTAAAATTTATATAAATATAAAATATTTTAAATATGATTATAATACGGTAAATTATAAAAAAAACAGGATTTAAGTGTGTGAAATCACGCAGCAGCTGTCATTAGATACTACGAAGCCAACCCCCCTTTCCCCTCTCTCAATATCTCCATCGACACCAAATTAACGCTTGCAGCTGTCTGCTCTCTCTCTCTCTCTCTCTCTAAGCTGCTGCTTCTTTTTTCCTTCTTTTTCCTTTTCTGGCTTTCTCTTTTATTAACCAACCCATCAAATAATAACAAGAGAGCAACAACTTCTGTAACATCATAAAACTAGGCTTCATCTCATTCTCTGTCCCTCTTTCAATGATTCTTTTGTGGTAAAAAAAAAAAGGGAAGGTTGGGGGGGGCCTGAGGGGGAAATGAATGTAGAGACAAGCATAGTAGAGCAACAAGAAGCAAATGAAATGAGGTGGGATTACAGAAGAAGATATTCAGCTTCCTGATCCATTCTTGTCAACTGTAAAATCGATCCACAACCCCCCAAAAAAAGGAGTTTCATGCAAAAAGAAACCCAATTTTTGTTTTGTTTGTTTAGATGCCATGGCTCATCCACATTACCGATCACCTTTTGGTGACACGACATTTACCAAAGTGTTTGTTGGGGGACTAGCTTGGGAGACACCTACAGAGGAAATGCGCGCGTATTTTGAACAGTTTGGAGAGATTCTTGAAGCTGTTATCATCCATGATAAAAACACCGGCAAATCTAAAGGATATGGCTTTGTAAGTTTTACATATGTCAGTGTTTTTTCTTTATAGTGGCTAAGTTTCTTGTGCATTAATTAAAGGTGTTTGATAAAAAAAAAATATGACTACATTTCTGTAGGTTACTTTCCGTGATCCTGAATCAGCTCGGAGGGCTTGTGTTGATCCAAATCCTGTGATTGGTGGAAGAAGAGCAAACTGCAACATTGCTTCACTTGGAAGGCCTAGACCTTCACCGCCACGAGGTCCCCCACACTGTTTCAATATGGGCTGCTCTTTTTCAAAAAATTATTGAATGTGAAAAAAAAAAAATTAAAAGAAGATGACAATAATGAATTGGATACGATGGACTTTAATGCAGGAAGAAATCAAGGTAGGAGTCCTTATCAGGGAGTCGTACGGCAAGATACACCGTCGTATAGTGGTGTAGCAGCACCATTGCCTCCGGCCCCGCCACCACCACCGCCTGTCATTTATCCACCGTATGTGTGAGTACCCCTATTGTTTTCAAGCAAGTTATTGATTGTCCGATAAACTGATAAAGTGGTACATGCCTTAAGATTTTAGCTTGGACATTTTGGTGTTGATCTTACATTATGTTTAATTATTTGTTTCCTCAAGACAGCTGGTATATCAGATTGTACATGGTAAATTATAATGCATTTGACTAGAAGTTTGTCATCACTTAGATTAAAAAAAAAAAAAGAAAAAAATGGTAACCTTATTCGATGCAGTCAATTTTCAATGTACGTGGCACCACCTGGCTTGAAACTGAGTCTTCAAATAGGCTAAAGGCATTCTTTTGGCAAAAAAAAAAAAATGAAAAAGGAAGAAGGTAAGGGACATTAATGATCCTTACATCGAGGTTTTATGGTATATGAAAATTAGGTCAGTGAATCAAATTCCAGTAAGATTAGCAGAACAAAATAAGCTATGCTTTGTTGTGCTTGGGCATATATATATATACATATATATTAAAAAGTGGTCCCAAATCACATATATTATTTGAGTTCATATAAAGGATACATCTTTGGCCGGCTAAATTAGAGTGTTCTGTATTATGACTTTCTATTTGCTTATAATCCCACTCAGCTCAGAATGAAAACAAAAAAGGTTATTAAGAAATAAAAATCAGATTATAGTAATTAAGTTGTTCAATGCTTTTATGTGCTGAAAGAATTTCAAGTAATGATCCAGCTCATTTTCAATGCAATAATTTACAAATTCCTTTTCATTGGCTTAAACTTTAATCGGTGATCACTTCTGGGTTTTATTTAGTTTGAGTTTTGCTAGCAGATGCTATATTTAAAGGTAAAGGGTAAAAAACAACTATATATGTAATGGCTAAAGCATGGAAATCAAGTTTGCATATAAATATATCGTCCTTGGATATCTTCATACTAGAGTGTAAAACTTAATTAAATTAATACCTTGAATTAATTTTCATTAATGCCGAAGCCAACATTTTTATTAGTAGTAACATTTGCTATCATGGTGGGGCCTTAAGGTATCTTTGCAATAAGACCTCTATATTTATATGTTAGCAACCATTAATTCCTTCCTATATAAGAATGCTGTTTCTTGAAATTTGCTTCCAAGGGAAACCATTTTTTTCCCGTTCAATTTCGAAGTTTCAAGTCAATTGCTCCAATTTCAGATTAAAATTTTTTGATGAATTCTATCTTGTTCAGGTTCCCAGCATACAGTCCTGAATACGGGTATCATCAAGTAAGTAAATGAAACCTATTTCCGTGTCAATTTCGTCGGATAAAATTATAATATAAGTTTGTAGTTGTTCAATATTGAGCAAATAGTTCAGCCAACAATATTTGGTAGGGAATGTTATTGATTCGGGCATATGCAGGCTCTGTATAATCCACAAATTCAGCAGCCACCATACTACCATCAACTGTATGGATCATCATCATCATCTACTACAATGGGGTCTCCATATTATTATGGCTATTCTTTGCAAGCTCCCAGGGGAACATTTCCTGCACTCCAGGCTCCACGTATCCCCGGACCGTCCTATCTTCACTATCCTACTCAAATGGAAGGGTCCTTGATCTCCACCTATCCTTCCCTACCCTTTCATCTCACTAGGCATCGCTTTCCCTCTTCTGCAGGTAAATGATTCTTATCATTCTCTACTCCTTTCATGTTTTTTACTGCCATCGTATCCCAACATAAATTTGGCTTCACACACACCTATATATGATTATAGCAATGTCGCTCGAACTCGGGTGTGAGTGTTGGATACGTTATGTATTTAACATGGGCATGTTCAAGAAAAATAAAAAGTCAGAGCGATGCAACTGAATTAACTAATTTTCCAATTCTATAAGTCGATGTTATGGACTTTTGGTTTCAGTTTTTCATTTTTACACTGTTTCAATTCCTTGAGTAAAAGAAACGATGCAGCTAAGCCAAATGCTCATATGCTTTTTAATATCCATTATTAACAAGTAGTAGTAATTTTCTTCCTTCTTCCTCTGATTTTTCATGTACACATTCTGACACAGATAATCTATAGTATTAGGGTTTTTGTGTTAGCATGCGCCAAAGGGGAGGGGGCCACATGGGCAACCTCAAACATGTGAATGAGCTGTCTGGTTATTGGCATGACCCAAATGATGGGTCAATAGAAAGTCATGACAGAGGAGCATAGTGTAAACTAATAGTGAGTGCATGTGGTTTTCAGTATCAAGGGTGATGGTTGATTCTGATCATGCTGTCAAGTGGTCGAATATGGAGAGGCCCACTAACCATGCTATTCACTGCCACCATTTTAACCATTTCTTTTATTCCTATACATGAATAATATGATTTGGTAACAAGATTTTCAGTAGCCAGGTTAATACTTCTCTTGGACTGATCAGGCAGATAATCCCTCTTAGAATATGACAGATGAAAGACTTTAGAACTCTATACAATTAATTTAAGTTTAGCAGTACCCCAGATTTTCGTACTTTTTATATGCTGAGAGATATTGGTCATTGCTAGCTGTATCAATGTTCAGTAAAAGAGTAACTCTCTCCATAGGAGTTGCATAGCGATTGAATTTCCAAATTTACAATTACCCCCAATCCCAATGTGATGTATAAAGACTTAACATGGAAGCTAGGCAGGCAGGGGGGCCCTGTTTCTCAGTGAAATATCACTTGGTGGGCATTATTTCTGCAACTATGTGCACATATTTTTACACATACACACACACAAACATTTTAAATTTGACTCCTGCATCTATTTCTTTACTTTGCTGTATTCACTTATATATATTTATATATTGTTCATCATAAATTTTGTTACTGATTTTGGCCTCAGATTCACAGACTCCTCAGCAAACCTCCACAGAAACAGAAGCTGGGGCCATCATCAATTCTGAAAGTCCAAAAACCTAAAGGGAAGAACTCAATCCTTGCCAAACAATGTTCAAATTGTACAATCTTGATAAGTTTTTATGTTCTTCTTATCACCTTATTTCACTCTTATATTCTCAACAATTTAGCCATTGGGGGTACTGCATCAAAGTTACTGCTATGGCCTATGGCGGGAAAAAAGGAGGACTAATCAACCACCGTATGCAGATTTCTTTCCCTCTTTAATTCTCAAGGGGAAAAAAGAGATTCTTCTGCTTTTCTTTCCCAAAGTTTTCATTCATTCATTAAGAGTTTAACACCCTTTACAGAACTATACTGTATGAACTATGAACGAAAAGGAGGGAAGCACATTCCCTCAATAAAAAAAAAAAAAAAATTGCTTAACAATTTAGCTCTCAACTTCTGTTTTTCTTTTGTTTATGGGGTAATCGAAAAGAGTGGATCAACATATCGAATGACATTAATTATGAAACTGACTGGGAGAAACTCTAGACATGCATTTCTTATTGATAATATATATATCTATGGTTTGGTTCAATTTCAAGGGGTATGCTGAAACCAGACTTGAACTAAACTGAAACAAATGCAGTTCGGTTCCCTCTGACATCACAATTAGCAATGCATTTTTAAGATTTAAAATTGAGTTTTTTTTCCTTGTGGGAATTTGTAATTGAAAACTGGGGTCAATTATGGAGATCAATACTAGCTCAGTTACTTTGATGGCTTCTTTGCATGGTGTTAGATTAAAGTCCAATAAATGTAAGGAGATGCTTTGATTTATAACACTTCATAGATCCTCCGTTGCATGGTTCCTTTTTTCAACAAATATGTGCCTGGATCCTATCCAAATAGGGGAAACAAAATTTATTTTTTACAGCAATTATCTAGCTATTTAATGCAGCTTTTTTTAAAATCTGAATGGTATTTCTTTCTCCTCTTCTATCGAAATTTCACTTATTTAGGGAAATAAAATATCAAATGTGATGGGAAAGGAATTACTATTAGAAATTAGTACACCATAAATAGTTATATATTTGGGCTCAAAGCCAGAGTTTCAACCTGAGTAATCTTATCCCATGGTTATAATTAAAAGCTAGCCTCCTTGGAGGTGATGGCGTGCAAATTCATCATACTTGTCCGTTT
The DNA here is from genome assembly GCA_029448705.1 of Adansonia digitata. Taxonomy (NCBI): domain Eukaryota; kingdom Viridiplantae; phylum Streptophyta; class Magnoliopsida; order Malvales; family Malvaceae; genus Adansonia; species Adansonia digitata. The sequence goes on along the minus strand of JAQSVH010005622.1, from coordinate 6,625 downwards.
TACAAAATTTTTTGCTGGCTAATGTCTTAAAATGGAGGTTAATTATAGTCCATTAATCAACCATGCGGCATGACTTTTTTAGAGTACATAGCACACTGGTTCAGTTGTATGATTGAAGAGTGAAGACTACACACATTTTATGAAATGGGTCTAATGAAGCTTTTGATGCAAGAGAATATTCCTTGCGTAACAAGTTAAGGATTCTTGAAGAGACAGTTACTTGTACTAGTGTTAATTTGAGTCACCTTTACCTCTGCAGCCAAATTCAGGGCATTGGTGCCTGCCTTGAACCGTTAAGGGAAATATATTGCTGATGAGAAAGAAAAGGGACCCCTGTCCATTATTTCAGTTTACTAAAAATTGCAGCCAGTTTTGTTTTTTTTTGATAAATACCAGTTTTGTCAATTGTTATATGAATAACTAAAGAATTTAATCTCTAGGTCGAATAGAACAATTAGATTGGAGAGACGTCAATGGTCCAAGGAAGGGCTGAAACTATGTTACCTAAATTCAGGAGTGTCGAATATTATTATGTGTTTTGAAACGTATAAACTCAATTTTTTAAAAAAAAAATTTCATATAATTGAAAAATGATATCCCATATTCATATCTAACTATGTATTAAACAAAAGTATTTAAAAAAATAAATAAAAGTCAGTGTAACATAAGGTTGAAATGGAGCATAACTAAGATGAACAAATTGACATCGATCAAACTCCAATTTCTATGGTATTTCTAAGTATTATTCTGTGGTTCGGGCCTCGGGCTGTAGGGTTTTTCCATCCTCGATGACACAATGAAATATTAGTACGTTGGCAACAAAATTTCCTGACCAAGGAATCATAATTGCCTGCCAAATTGGCCACAGTTAGCTTGTAGCTAGGTCTCATGCTAAGTGGAGACAAGTTAAACCTCTTTTTAAAGGAACCTCTATATCCTAACATTCACTGCCACAGTTGCATATTACACATTTTACAATCGATTTTGTTTGAGGCAATATTTAACGCTACTTGTGTTGTCCATGTGCTCGTCGATTCTCTTGTCACTAAACTATTATAAATCCAATGGTATATGACGTAAATTGATCATATATATTAATATTAATATTAATATTGATATTATATATAAGAGTATCAATTTTAAAAATGCAGTAGGCACTTTAATTTATCAGTGTCACGTCAAATACTATAAAAAAATAAATAAAGTATATTAAACTTATATTAAATAAAATTTTTTAAATATATAAATGAATGTATTGCATATTTCGTCAAAAATATTTTTAAAAAAGAAATAATAACTTGTGACACTAGCTTCTTTTCAGGACCACCATCTGGGACTGTACGAATATTTTCTAGCCTACTCTTGTTTAGGCTGATACTCTTGCTAGTCTCAATTGACAGTCTCATGCACAAACCAACTCCCCTGACACTAGCTCCCTTTAAGAACCACCATCTGGAACCGTATGCACCTTCTCTAGCCCACTCCTGTTTGGGCTGACACTCTGGTTAATCTCAATTAACAGTCTCATGCACAAACCAACTCTCAGACCAAAACGCTTGCACATTCGTCTCCTTGATCCTTCCAATAATATTTCCAGCAATCCAAACAGCATAGAAAATGCAAATGGAGCTGCTAAAAAGTATTGGATCCCAACTCCAGAGCAAATCCTCAGGGGCTTCACGCCATTTTCTTGCCATATCTGCTTTAAAACTTTCAACCGTTACAATAATAATAATCTTCAGGTGCAATTACTCTATTTGCGATGTTTAATTAGGGTCAGATTCGTGTAAATTATACGTGTGCTTATGGCAGATGCACATGTTGGGACATGGTTCACAGGATGGTAAAGGACCTTGTAAGTGTCTGAAAGGAACCCAACGCAGGCCATGCCTAGGCATTCCATGCTACTGCAATGCGGAAGGATATGCAAAGACAACATAGAACACCCGAGAGCAAAGCCGCTAGCTGAAAGATTTTAGGACATTGCAAACACATTATAGGAGGAAACACGAGCTGAAACCCTTCAGGTGTCGCAAGTGCAGGAAGTTCTTGGCAGTGAAAGGTGACTCGGTGGAACTTCAACAATTTCATTTATTTAATATTAAGGCCAAGAAAAAAAATTGAAAAAAAAATTGATTCAAATCGTAGATTATGTTTTGGTTTTTTTTATTTGATTTGATTTCATTTTGAGTAACAATTAAATCAGTTTTCAATTCATAAGTTAAAGAAAATATAACGAATCGTATCACATTTATATTTTAGTTATTTTTTAATAATAAAAAAATATATTTTATTTTTAAATTAGTGAAAAAAAAACTATATATAGAAGATATCTTTTATTTTAGTTGGTTTTTAATTTTTTTTATAACATAAAATATAAAATATATTTTACTCATAACTTGGCAAAAAGTTGAAAAAATACAATAAAACAGATATTTTTTAAAATTTAAAAATCGTAAACTGAATTGGTGAAATTCTATTTAAATGAATTTGATTATTACTCTTATTTGATTTTTAAAAAACTAAAATATCATACACTAAACATAATTTTTTTTAAAAAAAAAAATCAAACTAAATCGTTATTAGATCTAAATTTACTTAAAAACACCAATTTCAAATTCAAAAGGTATTACAAAAATATACTAAAGGCCGAGAAATTTTAACCGAAGGTTTAATTAGTTTAAATGATTCATCTATTTAAGATTTATTATCTTAACAGAGGTTGATTTCGATGTTCAGGATCAATCGGAACATTGATAATTTTCTTTTGTAGATTACTTCTAAAATTATTCGGAACGATGAAAGGTTATTAAAATATAATGTTGTAGGTACATCCATGAGAATAAGTATAACAAATGTATATCTTATTTTGTATTTTGTATGCATCAGTACAAAGCACAAATGAATCGAGAATTTTTTTTTTTTTGTTTTTAAAAAGAGCAGAACAAGGTTTTATTAATAAATAAAATCAAATAATAAAGTGATTTGAATGTTTGACCAGTCTTGTTCTTTTCAAGTTCGATGTCGATGCCTGTATAGAAAGCTCAAAGAACTTTTGCTTTGTCTGAATCTCGTGGAGGGAGCAAAACTTGGTTGATGAGTTGGTCCAGATTTTTATAAGATGATCCATTGCGAGTGTTGATCGCCCCTTCCGCCAAACTCTTCCACTCTAGAGCTTTCTTCTTCATCGCTTTGCCCTTTTCACCTTCCATTAACTCTGTAACGAGGCCAGCGACTTCATCTCTCTTGACATCGTTGTTAATTTCCATGCCGATTCCCCATTCCGTGCAAGAGAACCAACAATTTGTTTGTTGCTCGGCGAAAAATGGCCAGCATATAATCGGAACACCGACCGATATGCTTTCGATCGTAGAGTTCCATCCACTGTGCGTCAAGAATCCTCCGACGGAAGGGTGGCTCAGAACTTGTTCTTGGGGGCACCAACATGCCAGAAAACCCCTGTCCTTGGTCTCCGTCACAAATTCTGGTGGTAGAACTGCCGAGTCCCCACCTACTAAATCAGGCCTTATAACCCACAAAAATGATTGGTTGCTATTAGCCAACCCCCAAGCAAATTCAGTTAGCTGATCAGGTGTTATGACAGTGATGCTACCAAAATTCACGTAAACTACAGAGTTGGGCTCTTTAGAGTCTAGCCATTGAAGACACTCAGGCTCTTCTTTCCATAGATTGGACCCAAGTTGTTTTAAATCGATATCATGGACATGATGATTCAATGGAAGATGCAGGGGACCCAAAGAGTAAACAGGAGGTAACATTGAGGAGAGTGCACGTAAAACTTCATGCTCTAGGTCATCAAATGTGTTCAAAATGATTGCAGAGGCCTTTCGGGCTCTTTCGGTTTCTCTGAATATGAAATCTATCATGAAGAAATCTGGGTCAGTTGTCCTGAGAAAGGAAGGCAAATCCTTCAAGCGGATACCTTTCATAGCTGGTATCCAATCTATAACAGTATCCAAGTGCCCGTTCGTTAAATCACTTTCATCTGTAAATCAAAGAAACAATATAACAACGTTAATAACACACTACATTCAGAGATGTTGAAATGAAAGTAACAAAAAGAACTACGAATGACGAAAACGAATCCTTAGAAAGTTTGTTCTGATGACTATAATTACCTTTGAGAGGAAAATAACCCTTTTCCATTAGTTGGCGATAGTAGCAATAGCCCAAGAAGCCACATGCGCTCGTAGTCCAAAAGAGAACTTCAGGGACACCAAGTTCTTCAGCTGCATCAAGAGTGAAGCTCATGACTCCATCCGAAACGATGCAAGAGACAGGAGGAACGTCGGCTAAGTAGTCGTTGTTGAGTTTGTGGATAAGTTTCTTAAAGTGAGGCAAGCAGGTTTTGGAAGTAGACTCGCACAGGGATGGGATGTCTTGGGTGGCATCAATATCGGTCGGAGGAAGGCCATCAGGGATGGTTTCAAAACGAAAAGAAGGGAGGCCATTCAGAGCCTCGGGACCTCTGGATTTAAGCAAACGTTTGTGATTGAACTCAGTATTTACAAAGGTGATGTAAAAGCCTCTATGGTGAAGCAGCTTGGCAAGCTTCAGCATGGGATTTATATGGCCTTGTGCAGGGAAAGGAATACAAACTGCATGAGGCTTATTTCTCAACTCCAAAGAACCCATTATTATGCACAAAGGTAGGCAAAAAAAGCTCAAAAATGAAAGATGTATGTATAATTTTATGCAGACGCAGATGCAAAACAAATTGGGATCGATGCTTCAAAACGGAAGGATTCGAGTTCCTTTATATAGGCCCCCTGAAGCGAAGCAAAGCACGCCCATTTATTTCCTTTTGTTCGTTTTTTGAAGATACCGTAGAATACTGTAAATACTGAATAATTTCAAGAGTCAAACAAATTATGCGAACCCAAAAAACAATTATATTAGTTTGGGCTTTGACCTTTGTTTTTTCCGCTGAAATTGTGCCTTAGTGCCATGGAGACCGGTCAATTTCAACGACAGACGGCACTATTTTTTATGCGGTGGTCAGTGATGCCGACTAATAATTAGCCATTAAGAGGCGGCAACAATGCAAAATCATTTCATTTTGAACTCGAATTCTTCGTTGCAGGAACTTTAGATGAAACTCGTTTTTCCGTTATCGTGTTACGTGAAAAATTGCTGCACAAAGAACAAAAACTAGAATAATAATAACAACTAGAAAAGCCACGAGCTCTGCTTTTATTGTTCAATATGCATTAATTTCAAAGCATATTTTAACACAGCAAATCATCGTCGAATGAAATCAGCATGCGTCAGTCTATCGTCAGCTCTTGATCCGGCATTCTATTTAGTCTTATCTCTTGGAAATTGGGATGAAGATATTTGTTTTTAAAATATTAAATTAATAATAATTACAATATTATTATTATTATTATTATTATTTTAATAATGTGGTCACATTTATTTTGAACCTAATGAATTTCACAGGCAATCAACTCTTATAGTTAAAAAGAATTATTTCTTTTTATCAATTGAATTTTTTATTAATAAATAAAATTTTATTATTAATAACATAAAATGGAATGATATTTCAAGGGAAAATTATTACTTTGTTACATAAAAAAATAACTTATCACATGATCGGTTGCCAATTGCCGACAGTGCAAGCTGAGTCCAAAGTTGAATGAGACGTGCGTTAATTCTGCACAATCCCCTGAACAAGAAGATTATATTTAATAAATTTAATAAATTCTAGACAATTCCCTGAACAAGACGTCATTTTCTTTTCAAGAGCTATGTAATGTGATTAGGATCAAATTAATTATAGGGCTTATAGGAGAAGATTCTTAACATAAGATTCGTATAAAGTTAAATTTGTAATTGGTTAAATTGATTGTAAATATTTTTGTATAAATTATTATATAATTAATATAAAATTATTGTGATTATATAAATTATTATAATTGATAATATAAATTTATATTATATATTTATATTATAATTATATATAGACATTATTTATTTACATAAATTATGATTATATATAATAAAAATTATAATACATAAATTTTTTATATTTACATAAAATTTTTATGTATTATATAAGTTTATCATCATAGGTAATATAAATAAGTATTACTATTCTTCTTACAATTACATATATATATTATAAAATACATGAGTTATGATAAAAAGTAATAAAAATTGTAAAACATAAATTTATTATATTTACATAAAAATTTTACAAGTTACATAAATATATTAGTAAAGGTAATGGCAAATAGTATTACATAAAATTTTGAAGTTACATAAATTATATTATCTATTACGTAAGTTTACAATCATATGTTATAAAAATATGTATTATGCATTTTTATTATAATTATATATATCCATTATACATTATATAAATCACTACACAATAGACATGTATATTATATATTACATAATCACATTATAATTGTAGTAATACTTCATGGAAAATTCTAATGTCTCCACGTAATTTTATAAAAGTTATATGTAATTTATTACATATAAACATTACCTAAAAAATTATTTACAAAAAAATATTAAATATTAAAAATTTCACATATAGACATTATTTGTACTTTAATGATTTACGTAAATTATAATAATTATGCGTAATTTT
>JAQSVH010005559.1:0-12302 GCA_029448705.1 Adansonia digitata | reverse complement strand
AACCTTGTAAATGAGTTATGCAAGTTTGTGTTCTTCTTGGTTAGATCATCAATATTGACTTGTAACTCATCTACTCTTTTTGTAAGATCATCATTTGTCATGCTTAGTGTTTCATTTTCTTTTTTAAGTTTAGAATTCATTTTCTTGTATTTCAAATTCATAACTTTGAATTCTAATGCTAATCCATTAAATGCATCTTGTAATTCATCAAATGAATAAGTATTAGCATTAGAAGATACCTTAGGCTCATCATGAGCCATAAGACATAGGTTGGCCACCTCTTTTTCATCATTATCAAAAGTGTCACCATCACTCCATGTGGCCACCATAGCCTTCTTCTTTTTCTTCTTCGGGTTTGATTTCTTCCACATTGGACATTCAAATTTGATATGTCCTAGTTTCTTGTACTCATAGCAAATATTGTGTTCTTTTTCTTTCTTGCTTGAATCTTTTTTCATCATTTTTTCTAAGAGGTCTTTTTGCTTTGTTCATCCTCATGAATTTGTTAAATCTTTTTGCGATCACGACCATTTCTTCATCTTCCTTGACCTTTTCATCATCATCACTAGGTGTGGTTGATTTAAAGGCAACACTTGCCTTCTTTGATGGTTCTTGTCTATGCTTGATCTTCGTTTCATAGGTTAGAAGAGAACCTATGAGTTCATCCAAAAAGAGTGAGTTGGGATCTTTGGATTCTTCAATTGCTATCATTTTTGCTTCCCAAAACTTGGGAAGACTATTGAGTAGCTTCTTTACCATCTCTTTATTTGTATAGGTCTTTTTGAGTGCCTTCAACCCGTTAATGATGTTCGTAAACCTATCCGACATTTCTTTAATGGTTTCATTTGTCTTCATCTTGAACAATTCATATTCAAGTGTAAGCATGCTTATTTTGGATTTCTTGACTTGATTTATTCCTTCATGTGTGGTTCCTAAGTTATCCCATACTTGCTTAGCATTGTCACATAGTGAGGCTCTATTATACTCACTTGGACCAAGAGCACAAAATAATGTGTGCATGGCCTTGGCATTTAATTGTGCCATTTTGGTGTCTCGTTCATCCCATTTTTCTTCTTCCTTTGGCATAACGCAATCTCCAACTTTCTTTTTTGGAATGAGTGGTCCACTGATGATGATTTTCGATACTTTATAGTCGTTTGCTTGGATAAAGAGCCTCATCCTTGTCTTTCAATATGAGTAGTTTTCACCATTGAAGAGTGGAAGTCTTACGATGGAATGCTGTTCAAGTCCTATAGCGTTTGCATTTGTCTAAAATACCATGAGACAAACTTCATCTTGGCTTTTCAACTCTTATGGGCTTTTTAAGGCTTTGATTACAATGTTTGCATTCTCCATTTTTAGCTATCAAGGATCTTTCTCAAGGTTGTGAGACTTATAATGGAGACTAAAGCTCTGATACCAATTATTAGCTTCAAAGGAGAGATTGAACCAAGAGGGGGTGAATTGGTTCAATAAAAACTTGATAAATTTAAAGTAAATTGAAAATAAAAAATAAAATAAGGAAAAGAAAAACTAATAATCGATGTATAAAGGTTCGATCCTTTAATTTGGCACCTATGTCCTCTCTTCTTGGTATTTTCTTACCAAGATGATTCCCACAATTCACTAAGAAAATTGTTACCTTCAAGGCTAAGGTATAACTTACACAACTATCTTTTAAGGCTTAGATAGAACCTTTCAATTACTTTGAGAATTATACCCCAAACTCTTAAATATTTTCACTCACTTTCACACAACCCCTTTTATGATATGAAAGAATTATTTTGCAAACAAATTGAACCTTCAGTAAGTAGATGTTTGCTGGAATTTAAGTACAAGATGAAAGAGATACCAATAGACTCGAAGAGTATGAATTTGATACAAGTGGAAATAAAGAATTTGATGATTTTGAGCTTTTGTTGTTCAATGATTCAATGAAATTTGTATCTCTACTTCTTCAGCTGTTTGGAACTTCTATTTATAGCTGAAAATTGATTCATAGATGTTGGGCATTTAATGTGGTGGTTAGAGAGCCATTGTAGCCTTCATAAATGCTTGTTTCCATTCAATCCCGTGCTATAGTATCGATACAATACCATTAGTATCGATACAGAAATAAAAAATGTGATCGTTATAGCTTGTTGTATTGATACAGGGATCTGAGTATCAATACTAAGCAAGCTATATCAATACATATGAGGGTTTCAGCTAAACCATGGCTACTGCCAAGCCTTGTATCGATACACATGGGGTGAGTATCGATACTAAGCAGCCTATATCAATACATACAAATTTGTATCGATTCATTTGAGGGTTTCATATAAACCTTGGCTACTGCCAAGCCTTGTATCAATACTCGTGGGGTTAGTATTGATGCTAAGCAAGCTGTATCGATACCTTTATACTTGTATCGATATATTTGAGGGGTTTTATGCATAGTATCGATACATTTATTCCTTGTATTGATACCAACCTTCAAAAATGTTTGTCAAATGATTTATGTTGACTCAAACAAATCTGAAGAATTATTCTAAGTATAAACATACTTTTTAAAGCATATAATTTTTTACAAATTACAAACTTAGTATTTTTCAAGATGTTTTTCAATTTAAACATAAATACCAAGTTGAGTATTAATTTAACTTAAGTTGTTTGTTATATCAAAATCGAAATCAAGGTTAACGATAAGTATTAGTGGCTTCAGGTCTATTGATATAGGTTCCACTTTATAAATATAGCATGCCGAACATTGCCAATATGTAGTTGATAATAATAATAAAGACAATCGACTTAGGTTCTTGATTCATAAGAATAATAAATTTACAAGATATGAACAGTTAAAAAATTGAGACAATTTCATCTTTAAACCCTTCTACTGAATTATTAATTTTGATTAATACCTTAAACAAAATATTTAAATTCATGACACTTGTTGCAACATAATTAAAATGAAGTCAAATACTCAATCTAAAAAAGATTAGGAAGTTTAAATGCTGTAATAAAACATAGATCCAATCATAAGGAGATATTCTTGTATAATTAGCATATGAAGCAGTGTTCACATAAAGTAATTTTATTCATCTTTACAATTAAATATAGATGTTCCTTTGTAGTATCTTAGCATAATTTTGACAACAAAAATAAAAAAATACATTTCAAAATGTTAAGTGTTATATCCTTTTTGTTTATAGACGAAATCCACGTTAAAAAGATAGAGATGGTGTATCACTCCTTACAAGACAATCATTCCATGTTTGAATACTCTTTGTTATAATTACTAATGGCTTTAAGTATTTGAATATAGGATTTTCAAGAGTCCTCTTTACAACTATAGCATGACAAACATTTCCTAATACGAGGAGTTCACGCAACACTTATTAGTAACACTTTCTATTTTTGCTTGTGAAAACTTCCATAACACAATGCCAACCCATTCTAGTTTCATAATTATTTTTCTTAATAATCATGTCATTCTCTGAGGTAATTATGATTGCACCACTTGTTATTAATAAAATCAAAAATATAAAACAAACATTGAAGCTTGCAATTGTGCTTAAAATTGATGCCTTTACTTTAATTTGATTGATAAGTTAAATTTCCAATGAGATTTGTTACCTAGAAAATTTTCATTTATAGGACGAGCTGTGAGCATATGGGGTAAGATTTGTTGCCACAAAAAGTGCACTGTATTTTAGGTTAATTAGAATTAACGTTACATATGCAAGTAACCACATATTTAATGCCATAAGTTTATCCATCCTTTTTTATTCCTTAACTATAGCGATTAAAATATGAAACAAAGTTTTGAAAAATGTTTTTATTGCATCCATTTCTTTGTCCACAGGAAAAAAATAATTCAAATTTACTCACAAAGAGTATAGTTAGAAAAGATTTGAAGAACAAATATGACTAAATATTGATCACTTGCTCAAGCCACAGTTAGCTTTCATTCTGGGTTTGCTATTTAAAATTTTCTTTTAAGTTGTTTACGTAAATTTAAAACTAATATTTACTCATGTATATCCTAATGAATAATGCATATATATCCCTAAATTGAAAAGATTACATTAGAACTCTCTTTGTTTGTAACCTAACTTTTGAAAAGAATAGAGGTAAAATTAAATAATAAAGAATAAAATAATTTAATTTTCTTATTACTTAACAAATTACTTAACCTACTTCTTAATGAAGTTTGCAATCATAAGTTTTAAAATTTAAAATCATTTCTTTCAAAGAATTATAAGCTTGTAAAATTGGGCATCATTCCATTTTTTCTTTGAAAGCACAAATTGGTTGTATTTTTTTTTATCATTACCTACTGCTTACTAGTTAAGCTAACTTACAGCTCTATGATTTTGTTAGAAATTGAAAAACACAATTATTCAATCAAAATTAAGAAAGGGCAACATAATGAAGCTAATGACATTATTAATATAGATGAATTCAAGCAGAGTAAATAAATCTTACCCTTTAAAATAAAAAATGTTGTTGATACAAACATATTAAAAAGGCTAATGAGGGGCACTTGAAACTACATTTTAGTTATCAGCTCATGCACAGATTGATAAGTAAAGTAAAGAAAAAAATAATTTACTATAAAACTTGAAAAAAAAAATCATGGTAATTATATAGGTTGGGAAAAATGTAACACTTTTCATAGTTGACTATGTTGTACTTAGAAAAATAAACAGATATATATAAATATGGCTTTCTAAAAATACAAAAAAACAACTAACTCTGGTTCTTATTACATAATAATGACAAAGTAAATTGACATTAAATGCCCAATATTAATTAATACCATTCAATTAATATCTTATTTGCATGCTACTAGTTGCAATAAAAAAGAACAAGATAAAATCTAATACTTGATTTCCAAATGGTTACCAAGTTTAAATGCTACATTAGAACTTATATCCAATTCTAAGAGATATAACTCTAATCATGAATTCCTAATTTTATAAGTTGTGTTTCATATAGAACTATTTTATTCTTCTTTACAAATGTATATATACAATTTAACTAGGCAAGAATTAAACAAACATGTTCTTTAATAATACTTTAGAGTATTTCAAAAATAAAAATGAAAAACACATATTTGAAGATGTCACATAACATTCTTTGGATTGAAGAAATCTATCATGCTTAAACAGATGAAGATGGCAAATTGTTCGTTACTACATAGTATTCTTTATTCGAATAAGCCCTGTTACAATTATTAACAGCTTTAGGTCTTTCGATATACAATTTTCAAAAGTCCAATTTTCAAAAGTCTTCTTAATAAATATAGCATGTTGAACATTGCCAATACATAGCTAATAATAATAGTAAGGACAATCGACTTAGGTTCTTGATTTATAAGAATAACAAAGTAAATTTACAACATACGTACAATTAAAAGAATTGAAGTCTAATACTCAATCTGGAAAAGGTTAACAAGTTTAAATGCTATAATAAAATATAAATCCAACCATAGAGAGATGTTCTTGTATATGTGAAATGCTAGTATATGAATCGATGCTCGCATAAAGCAATTTTATTCATCTTTCAAATAGATAAACATGTTCATTAGTAGCATCCTAGCATACTTTCGACAACAAAAATAAAAAAAATACATTTCAAGATGTTAAGTTTTATATCTTTTAGTTTATTGATGAAATCCATAGTCTTAAGAAGATGGAGATGATTTATCAGTCCTTACGAAACAATCATTCCACGTTCGAATACTTTTTATTATAATTACTGATGGCTTCAAATCTTTGAATATAGGAGTTTTAAGAGTCTTCTTTACAATGCAGTGTGACAAACATTTCTTAATAAGAGAAGTTCACAACAACCCTGATCTAACACTTCCTGTTATAAAAATACTTATGAAAACTTTCATAACACAATGCCAACCCATTCTATGTTCACAATGATTTTTCTTAATAATCGCATCATTCCCAAGGGTACCTATAACTACACCATAATAAAATCAAAAAAATAGAACAGACATTTAAGCCTGCCATTGTGCTTAAAAGTGGTGCCTCTACTTTAATTTGGTTGGTAAGGTGAATTTCCAACGAGATATGTTATCAAGAAAGTTTTCATTTATGAGGTGAGCCGTGAGCATATGGGGTGAGATTTAATGCCATAAAAAATGCACTTTATTTTAGGTTAACTATCATTAACATTACATACACAAGTAACCACATATTTAATGCCATAAATTTATCGATCCTTTTCTATTCTTTAACTATATTGATTAAAACACGAAACACATTTTTGAAAAAGGCTTTTATTGCATCCATTTCTTTGTCCACAAAAACAAAGTAATTCCAAATTTTTACACCAAGACTATACTTAGAAAAGTTTGAAAAAAAATGTGACTAAATATTAATCGCTTGCTCTAGCCATTGTTAGCTTTTGTTATGGGTTTGCTTTTTAAAATTTTATTTTAAGTTATTTGTGTAAATTTAAAACTAATATTTACTGATGCATATCCTAATGAATAATGCATATATATATCCCAGAATTATTAAGTTACATTAGAATTCTTTTTGTTTGAAAAAATTTGTGACCTAACTTTTAAAAAGAATGGAGATAAAATTAAATAATAAAGCAGAAAAATAATTTAATTTTCTTACTACCTAACAAATTACTTCACCTACTTTTTAACGAAGTTTGCAATCATAAGTTTTAAAATATAAAATCATTTCTTTCAAAGAATTATAAGCTTGTAAAATTGGCCTTGTTTTTGTTTTCCTTTGAAAGCATAAATTGCTTGTATTTTTTTATCATTACCTATTGCTTACTGATTAAGATAACGTATAGTTCTATGAAATTTTAGAAATTGAAAAACACAATTAAACCTTTGCTCGTTCAATAAAAATTAATAATTAATAAAGGGCAACATAATGAGGCCAATGACTTATTAATATAGATGAATTCAAGTAGAGTAAATAAATTTCACCTTCCAAAATCAAATATGTTGTTGACACGGACATATTAAAAAGATTGATAAGGGGCACTTGAAACTGCATTTTTGGTTATCCGCGAATGCACAAATATAGATACCTAATTTTGCCCAGGCCCTTTTCCCTGTCAGTCCAAAAATATCCAAGATACAAAATTAGGCACTTGTCCCAATGAAGGTTAATTTTCCTTAAGGGAATGTACATTTTCAAGACCTATTTAAATGTGCTTAAATGATCATTGGTGAACGTGATAAAATTAATGCCATTTCAAAGGTCATGAAGAGCGAATCTCAGCTAAAAAATACGAATGTCAAGGTAAAATAACTAAACTTTTAATTTTATATTTGTGAAATTTTAAAATGTGTTTCTGCGAATGTTACTACAGTCAAACTTCCCATTTTTAGGAGTTTTTTTAAAGAATTTTTTGTTAAAATTGGAAAGTTGACCGTCGTATATTTTTAATGATACCTATGTGGTATTTATGTCAATATGAACTCCAAAAAATCTAAAATATTCAATAAAAGATTCATATTGATATTTTATATGACAAGGTGTTAAGTTGTCTATTTTTGTAATTAATTTTGAATTTTTCATTGTACAACGAGTATTATACTTATAAATTTTTTTTTGATAAAATTATTTTGAATTTCAAATTTTTATCTTTACCATTTTGTAAATCAATATTTTGGATAATATGTTTTATTCAATTCATTTTTTATAAGTTTTAATGTATTCTTAGAAATTTTTTGGTCATAAAATATGAGCTTTCTTTTAATTTTGTAAAATTTTTGGTAGAATTTTCTTGGGTTTTGAACTTTAAAATTCTTTAAATATTTTCATTTAAGCACCATTAAATCAGTTTTTAAAAATTCATTTTATTTTTTAAGTTTTCCATTTTTATTGTGAATTTTCTTTTTTTTTTAAGGTAGAAAGTTTTCTACTCCATAAATTTTTTGGAGAGAAAATTTTCGATTTTAATATTTTTAAAATTAATTAAATATTTTTATCAAAATTATATTAAATCATTTTTTAAAAAAAATCAATTTGTTTTATGAGATTTTTATTTTTTTCCAAAATAATAATTTTTTTTCATAAAGGTTTTCTCGTAAAATTTTACGAGTTTTGGATTTTTAATTTTTTTTCTTCTTACACATAAGACTTCTCAATTTTGTTCTTGTTTAATTCAATGCTTGAAATCTTTATATTTTTTTAATTATTAATTTTATTTTAGTTTGGCAAAATCTCCTTAATAGCCCTAAAATTTTCAACATTTACAAATAAGCCCATTAATTTCTCAACAAGCCCAAGGACTTTACCAAGCTCATTTTCTTGATTTTTGACCAACCACATTTCATTCTCTGAGAGCCTACCAAGCCTGTTTTTATCTCTAATTTTCCAACAAAGTTCACTAACTTTTTCTTTAAATTTTTTATTTATTTTTATATCAATTATTTTTATTCAAATTTTTATTTTTTATGTAATTTTTATATGGTTTAATGTTTAATTGGATTTATTATGTGAAATTTTATTGAATACATCAATTTTAATTTATTATCAATTTTTTTCATGGAATTTCCAATTAGACTTTTATGCACCTTATTGCATTTGTTTTTTTTTTTTTTTTACTTCTAAGATTATGTTTACTTGTAAATTCATAACATAATTTTACTTTTACAAAATTAATTTTATAATTTTGCCAATTTAGTTGCATGAAACCTAATTTGGTTGGAATTAAATTCTTTTCCAATTGATTTAGTTTCATTCCAGCTAATTCCATCAAGCTAACCAAAATCATCATTTCACCTAAACTATCATAATCATAACAATGGAGATGGTGGCTTGTAAGAAAAGATGACAAAGGCATGGGCTTATGACAACATTTATTACTTGTCCAACCGAACAAGTAAACTAAACATCAAATAAATAAATAAAAAGAAAATTGAATGAAAAATGATGAGACTTTCCTCCCCCTTATAGATAGGAGAGGAAGTTATTTCATGGCAGAGAGTTTTTTTATTTTTTAGAGAGCCAAAAAAAAAAAGATAACACTTAAAAAAACAAACTTTCAAGGCTTGTTAAGGTATAATCTCTACTTAAATCTTTGAAGCTTTGTTTGTTTCATACATTTTTCTTCTTTTTGGTGAGCCAAAAATATACTTAAGTTCATGAATTTTTTTATCCATGTTGAAAAACTAAGCATAATGGCCACAAACTAATTTCCTTGATTTTATTTTATTTTATTTTATTTTTTCTTCTTGTTAGTAAATTAATTTTCTTCACGAATCATGTTTATGTTGATATGATATTGGATTTGGTGTTGTGTTTGTCATACATATGTCCATATATTTTATTTCTTTTAGTGTTTTCTTGTTATTATGGTGAAATCACATGTTTATACATTTATTTTTGTAATTTTATCACATAATGGTGCTAATTTGTGTTAAATAAAATATGAATAAGTGATTATTGAGTTTAAAGAAATTGATGGGTAAGTTGTGTAGGTGTTGTCCGAAATTTATGCTTGTATATGTGTTTTTGTGGTCATTTTGTAAATATAAAAAGTTTAAAGGCTAATTTGTAAAAAATACTAAAAAAATTTAAAAAATTTAAAAAATTTTGTTTAGACCTATATGCTTGGTTGAAGCATATTGGCACCCTTAGGCATGTATTTCATGCATTTATCAAGTTAAAATACCTTTTTTTTTAGTTTTAGGGTCTTTGTGTAATTTTAATTTGTTCAGGACATTTGTGTGAATATTAAAAAATTTATTCTAGGGGCAAAAAAAGGTGATTGAATTTTGCTTGTGATTTTTTATGTAACTTTTGTAATTATTTTATTCATTTGAAGCTTAATTTTACATTTTAATCATGTAGGGGCTAATTTGTAATTTTAGAAAAGTTTAGGGACTAGTTTGCAAATAATAAAAATTTTTGTTTTATGGTCAAAAAATTTGACCGAAAGCTTCATGGATAACTTGGAAACTGATTTTGGGTATTTCATATCATGCTTTAGGTATTTTCCACACTTTAAGGGGTATTTTGTAATTTCTCAAAGTTAAGGGGCTAGTTTGTAAATAATGGGAAATTTTGTTTTCTGGTCAAAGGTGTTTGATAGAACCTTCTTATGGATGTTCTTCATGATTTACATGCTGATTTTTACCTGATTTAATTGTATTTTGTGATGATTTAGGTTTTTTTTTTTACTTAGGTACCTAAGTATAAAATCGAGAAAGTTTAGGTACCCTTAAGGTAATTTGGCATTTTTAGGATAAAATGGTTATCTTTAGCATGAAATCATCCACTTGGATTATTTAAATATTTTTAGCATCCCATTAGTCCTCTGATGAGGTGCTAAAAATATAAAAACCTTTTGTATTCTTTTGGTTCTCTGTTAGAGTACGAAATGCAATTTTTAAAAATTTAAGGACTTAACGGTATTTTTGCATGTTGGGTTATTTTAAACTTTAAACTTCTCATTTAGGGTATTTTAGGGCAAAAAAATATATTTTTAGCATTTTTAACAATTTAGGATTAATATTTAGTTTTGAGAAATTTAGGGATTCATTAGTAATTTTTGTACTTTAAAACATTTTTGTAATCTAAATTACTCATTTAGAGTAAAAATCATCATTACTTGTCTTTTCGAGTCCTTTAGGATGCTAGGATACTTTTACATCAAAGGTACACCCAGTGGCATTTTGGTATTTCTTTCAAGCCACATCCTAGGTAGTCATTGGGATGCTTTTATGGCAAAGATGTACATCTAGGATAAATTCACCTTTCTATGATCGTTTTGAGTCCTTTAGGGCTGCCGGGATACTTTCACGTTGAACGTACACCTTAAAGGCATTTTGGTAATTTCTTTTAAATTAAGTCCTAGGTAGTCGTTGGGATGATTCTATGCCAAAGATGTACATTTAGGATAGGTTCATCTTTCTATGATCATTTTGTAGTCCTTTAGGGTTGCTGAGATACTTTTATGTTGAAGGTACACTCTAAGGGTGTTTTGGTAATTTCATTAGATCCAAGTCCTAGGTAGTCATCGGGATGATTTTATGCCAAAGATGTGCAGTTAGGATAGGTTAGACCTCCTCTAATCATTTTTGTATCCTTTAGAGTTACTGGGATACTTTTATGTCAAGGGTATACCCTAGAGGCATTTTCATAATTTTCTTTACCGGGATGCTTTAATGCCAAAGGTTAATGTTTAGGATTCATTTAGCCTTCTAGGGTAGTTTTAATGTCTATTAGTGGTACTGGAATACTTTTACGTCAAAGGTATACCCAAGGGTATTTTTGTAATATTTTTTACCAGGATGTTTTATGCCAAAGGTGAATGTTTAGGATTCATTTAGCCTTCTAAGGTCATTTTAATGTCTATTATGGGTACTGGGATACTTTCATGTCAAAGGTATACTTAGGGGTATTTTTGTAATTTTTTTCGTCGAGATGCTTTTATGCCAAAGGCAAATGTTTAGGATTCATTAATCCTTCTAAGGTCATTTTAATGTCCATTAAGGGTATCGGGATACTTTCATGTCGAAGGTATAGGTATACCCAGAGGCATTTTCGTAATTTGATTCACCGAGATGCTTTTATTCCAAAGGTAAATGTTTAGGATTCATTTAGCCTTCTAAGGTAATTTTAGTGTCCATTAGGGATACCGAGTACTTTTATGTCAGGGTATACCTAGGGGCATTTTCATAATTTTCCTCACTAGGATGCTTTTATGCCAAAGGTGAATGTTTAGGATTCATTTAGCCTTCCAAGGTCATTTTAGTGTCCATTAGGGATACCAGGATACTTTTATGTTGAAGGTTGACCCTAGCGGCATTTTCATAATTTTCTCCACTTGGATATTTTTATGCCAAATGAGAATGTTAAGCCTTTTAAGGTCATTTTCGTGTCCATTAGGTGGTATCAAGATACTTTTATGTTGAATGTATACCCTAAGAGCATTTTGATAATTTTTTAGAATCAAGTTCTATGTGATTACTAGGATATTTTTGTGTCTAAGGGACACATTAGGAATAGGTTCGTCATTTTAGATTGTTATTAAGCATTTGGAGTTTTATAAATATTTTCAATAAAATATAAAATTTTCTTTTTAGAAAATTAAGACAATGTCTCCAAGTTAAAATAATACATAGAATTTCTCCTAAAATATGAAAGAGGTTCTATGGATTATCTTAATATCAAGATATCCTTTTCAAAATAGACATCAGGATTTTACAAATTTTGAAAAAATAATAATAAAACCTTTTCTATTCCTCTGGCCCTCCATCGGAGTGCAAAAGATATTTTTAATTTTAAAACCTTTTGTGTTCCTCTGGTTTTCCGTTGGGA
>JAQSVH010005506.1:0-12307 GCA_029448705.1 Adansonia digitata | reverse complement strand
AATTTGGGCTTATTTTAAAAAATACAAAAAAAAAATCATTTTAATCAACCCTTGTGAATGAGGTTGCTTATGACCTACACACTAAACATAAGTTTTTGTCATAAGATGACAAAAATAAATCAAAAAGAAAAAGAAAAAAGAAGTGACCTAGGTTTCAAACCTAAACCATTTTGTGAAATAGGTTACTTGTGACCTATACGCGAAGGTTTAATTCTTGTCATAAAATAACAAAAACAAATCAAAAAGAAAAAAAAGAATGGCTTAGGTTTTGAATCCAAACCACTTTGTGAATGTGTCACTTATGATCCACATGCCAAAGCTAAATGTTGATCATAAAATGACAAAAACAACTAAAAAAGAAAAGAAAAAAGAAACAAAAAAAAAAGAAAAGTGTGAATAGGTCACTTGTGGCCCACATGCCAAGCCTAAGTTTTTATCATGGGGTGACAAAAACAAATGAAAAAATTAAAAAAAAAAAAAGAGCCAGCTTTTATGCTAAGCAAAGCCAACCATGGCAGCTTCTGCCATAGATTTAGTTCCTAAACCACCAACCCTTTCAAGCTTTTTTGGTGCATATAACCACCATAGGAGAGAGCTGAAAAGGAAGAGAAACAATAAAAAAAATCTTATGAATTTTTTTTTCAAAACTTAAAAAAAACTTAAGTTTAAAAAAATATAAATAATATAAAAATTCAAAGTGGGATTTTTTGGTTAAGGAGGCTTCGATGCTTGTTTAAAGAATCCCAATGGTAAAAAGGAAGATTATACGAAGGGAAAGAACATATTGGAGTTTGGCAATGATCCAATGGTGGATGGTGGCTAGATTTGAAGTAAAAGGTTCAAATTTCTCTTGTAGATTTAGAAAAATCTAAAAGGATTTTAAAAAATCTGACCTTAGATTTTGAAAGAAAAGGTCAAAAAAAGTCTAAAGGTGAAGTTTGAGAGCCAATACGTGTTGACGAGGAATGACCGATAGTGGTGGTCGATGGTCAACATGGTGGTTGGTTGTTGATATTTGGCTTTTTAAGGTGGTTTTGGCTCAGGTTCTCAAGATGAAGAAAGGAAAAAAAAAGGAAGAAGAAGGAAAAAGAAGGAGAAAGAAACAAGCAAAGAAAAAAGAAAAAAAGGGGTGGCTTGAGATTTGAATCCAGGCCACCAGCATAGGCTAGGGATGACTTGCATGCTGACCCCTAGCTTGGCCTGACCCACTGCAAAAGAAAAATAAACAAACGAGTGGCCTAGGTTTCGAACCCAAGCAACCCATATAAGGAAGAAAAAGACCAACCACTAAATTTTGCCAAGCACTTTACTATAAAATGCCAAAAAAATTAAAAAAAAAAGATAGTTCGGTATAGGGTAAAATGTTTATGTCTAAGGTTGTATTTTATGATTATGAAATGTTTGTTTAAATTCCACTTGATGTTATTTGTTTTCTGTCTTTGATTTTTGATATTATTGATTTGGAATTTTAGTTTTTATCATATTTGTTTGCTGTGTTAAAATATATATTTGAAAATACACCCAAGTTAGATTAAGATTAACTCAAATAATGGGATTAATCTTGGTCTATTATTTTTCATAACTTGGCACTTTAATCTTGAGGCAATATTAAGCTATTTATATTTGGATTCAAGGTTAAAAGAGGCTAGATATTCTTTTTTCTTCAAAAATAAAATGTCCCATTTAAATGTCCAAAATTTGTTTATGCCTTAATCTTTGCTTAAAATCTTTATGTTTATGGCATGGTCAATGGGCTGTTTCATCATCCCGGACTACTCTTAGATTGTGTAGATGAGGTCATGAAGCCCATGTCACATATTCTTTTCTTCCATGGACATTCAGATGTCTTGGCTCAAATTTAGTCTAAAGAAATTCGAGAAAATAAAAAATTTCCCTTTTTTATGCTAGCAACATTGTATGCAAGACTTGAAAAAGCATTTTCGGACCATAAAAAATTTTTCACAATTTGTTTGACATTTTTCCCTTAAGGGCATTGAATCACCTTTCCAACACTATTTTATTTGCCCTAGGATCATTTCGAATGAGGGAGTTACAATTTTTCAGAGCTTTATTGTCTAGAACCCCTGGAATCTATAATTCATAATTTGTTTGGGCCATGTCAACCTGATAGGTGATTTTTTTAGATTTTTCAAATATTTTCCTAGAAAGTTAATGAAATTTTCTTTCTAGAAAGGTATTATTTGTGATTTAATGATTTTGTATGAATTTGAAATAATTTTCAAATTTAGCTATCCACTGTTGCTAGTTTCGAACTAGCTCCTAATTTGAAAATTATTTCCACCTATAAGATAATTTTCTAGGATTTTTGGAATAACTTTATGTTGATTCCTATCGAGTTACCTTTCCATGGGCATTTTATGTGACCCCTAAAACCTTTGGATTTGTCCAGAATCAATTTAAGAAGGGGGACAAAGTGATGCTGTCTTCTTTTTTCAACATTGCTCAAGATTAGTTAATTCCTCTGAACTCCTACTCCAAGGCATTCAAATGCCTCCATATGATCGTGATCAACCTGTCTGGTCTAAAAGAACATATATTGACCCCCATAGGCTTAGATCAATGCACAGACAATTTTTAAGCTTTATCGTCCTTGTCTTGACTAATTTTCTTAATAAAAAATCACATATTTTGTTAAGAATTTGTCAAAAATGTCATTTTGTCAAGAAATCACTGGCCTTTTGTCAAGTTAAATCATTCAGGCTTGTCTTTCTAAAATCATTAAAGTTATCATTGGGGATATTTTAACTCCACTTTTACATACCTTATTCAAAATTTGAAACTTACCAAAGTTTTCATCTATAGGGATACGCCAACCTTGTCTTCTGAGGGGATACTCTAACCCTCTTTTTTTTTTCAAAAATTATCAAGAGACCGTCAAATTCCATTAAGTTTGTCAATCTTATTTTTCTCAAAATTGTCAAAAAAATCAAATTTCTCTCTACAGATCTCTTTTAAAGTTTTTAAAATTCAAACTCAATTTTTGCTCTTCGATTAGTCAATGGCTCCTAATGTATCTCCAAAAATGTCGACTTGGTTATTTTTAGATAACCGATGACAATAATAAGATACATTTTGATCATTCTTTACCTTGTTCCCTAGTTTATGTGATTTATTTTAGGCAATATTATTTCTTTTTCATCTTACTACCATGTTTTTCACTGTCTTGTTCATCTTGCATTCATGTGTTCAAAACTGTTTTTCAAAAAAATCCCGAAGGTAATGCTCGTGTTAGTATCTCTCTAGTGGTTGACACAAAATATTAGATTTTTAGAAAAATTAAAGTCGAAAGTCATTTTTAGTCACAATATTTATGTCCCCCACCTCTCTGAGGTGCATATGATATTCAAATTTTCTTTAAACCTTGGATATCTAGAGGTTCACAAGCAGCTGAATATTTATTCTATAAGGGTTTATTCGATCCAATCATACCACACAATCCTTTAAAAGGTATTCTGAGTGAGTTAGTTCAGCTCCATGGTTTTTTCCTTTAAATCAAAATTCTTTACTATTTTATAGAAAATTCATGCATTAAAAAGGGGATTATATCAAAGAATGACAAGTCAAAATCGAGAAATCGAAATGAAGTTGGGACATGGCTAGAAAGGTATCAATTTTAGGTGTCGTGGAAAGGTTCGTACCTTTTTGTGCGTAACCAACTTCTAAAAGCACTATCGAATCTTTGGGCTACATAGATTATGAAACCAATGTCTTGAGTTTTGTAAGTCAAAATTTCTATTTCAATAGGTATCTAATCATGCCTAGCCACAATGATCGATGGTGACTCCAATTGTTGGTCACTTCATGGTGGCCACCTAAGACTAGATGATAAGCGATTTGTCTAATGGTCCTCTTTCATGGTCAAGAGCCAAGAATCCATAATTTCCTGCTCCTATGATGTCAAAAAAAAAGAGGAAGAGTCTCGATCGAGAGGATATTCCCTTATCAAAAAATACTTTTAAATTGTGTGCACTTTTTTCGTAGGAGGCATGTTGCTTACAGCTTGGTGACTTTATTAGGGACCTAGTTAGAGATTTAGGCCTACAACTAGCTATGTCTCGCTTGGCCTTAGGTTTTTTTGAATTCCATCATTATTTAGTTATAGTCCTTTTTTATTTTTATCTTATAACCTTTTACCTTTCATGCTTTTTGTCTTATTATCATCAGAGACTACTTTGTTCCCAAACAAATATCAATTTGAATAAGTAAAGTAATATAAGGGTAAAACAAAAGGTTTAATTATATCCTTGACACACATTATGCATTTGCATTGCACTAGATTCCCACCAAACTCTATGGTGAGGTTAGTATCCCAATTATTAGGAGGAAATGAGCTATTTCCCTTTGTGAGTAACCTTCGCATAGGCATGGCAAGACCTTTTGATGTGTAAATTACCTATCTCTCTCGTAAATACTCCTTCACATTTGTATAGGAAAATATATCCACTGGATCAAACTCATTCCACCAATCTCGCGATGGGCTTAGGATCGGGACGCCTCAACTGTCCTTACTAGATGAAGGAGTGATTCGGATACCAATTTAAGCATCAACTTAAATACATATAGTGAGCCTCTGATCCAAACTATGTCAAACCATACTAGAGTGCTGCTAAAATAACTTTAAAAATAAGGTAAATTAGGGAAATACTTCTTCCATTTATTCCTATACACCATGATTATTAGGCAACGATGGATGAACATTATCGCTCGCATTTGTTACTTTTGATGATCATTTATTAGTGTATATCGTTTTGTTCTACGATTAAGCCTCTTTAATAAATGGATAATGATAGGGGATGGCTTAACGATAGCTTAAAAGAGTCATAACTATAAGGTGCCATCACTAACAATGCCCTATGTCATCTTAAAAGAGTCATATTTGACTAAACAAACCATTATGCTGTCCAAACGATAGCAACGAGGGCGACGAACAAACATCACTGCTTAGTCGATCAGTTTTGTCCCCATGAGGTATCATGTCATCTCGTTAAGTGTAATTTTTCTTTTAACACAAACACGCTGTTATGCTATCTGTTTGTTATCACAATTACCATGTTTGCCTGTAGGCATTGTATCACCTTTTGTCAAGGTAAATTTCATGGTGCAATTTTGTTTCTATTCTTTTATTCTTATGCTTATTGTGTCATATGGTCACTAACTTGCTCACTTTTTGTTTTTTCTTTAACGCATGCATCATTTCATCATAATCATTGTCATTATAGGACAATTGGTCAATGGTTCAGTGTTCAGCAAGGGTGTTTATCATGGAACAATAGTCCACTTTTAATCTAGAGTCCTTTGAAGAAGTTTGAGCATGGTTGGAGTGCTTCTAGCAAGAAGATGAGGATGTTCCTAAACTCAGGTATGTTTTAATGATGCATAAAAGGGTCAAAAAAGGGTACTATCAAAATTATTGGTAAGATCTAAAGCATATATAGACCAGTTGGAACAACACTAAGAGGGAATCATTGACGAAAAGATATGGAGGCATAGCACTTTTACTCTAGGACCATTTGGATGTTGGCATGTTATGAGCAGCAGCTCAATTTTGGAACATGGCATATCAATGTTTCAATTTCAAAAGTGAAGATTTGGTCCTCATTGTTGACGAATATACCATGTTACTTAATATTAAGAGAGCCAAAACTGACAGAATATACTGTAAGGTTTTCCAACCTACAACCTTCAAGAAAAGATTACCTTAGATTCTCAGGGCAACAGAGTCCTAGATCAAGAGTCATATCAAGACAAATGGTAACAGTGAGTGCATTGCATGGATAGTTTGAAAGAAGTAATGGCAAGTACTATTGACATCCAGAAAATCCAAGATATTTATGCTTTGGTGATATATGGTCTGGTCACGTTTTTGAAAAGACTAGGCTCTATTGACAGATGGTAGCAAATTTTTTTCTCGATTATGCTACAACATTAATCTCGCATTTGCCATCATTGTTGAAAGTCTTCAAGCTCTCATTTTTTGCAAGAAAATGGGTACATGTTGTTTCATTAGATGCGTGCCACTTTTTCACGTTTGGCTTATTAACCACTTTTTCCTTGAAAAGATAATAATGTCATCCAATTGCTTGCCCACTTTTACTTCCAAAGTCTTTGAAAAAGAGTGGCCCTAAGATAAGTTTAAAGAGCAATGGGTCCAAAAATTCTAGAATCTTAGAGGGATATAGGTGACATGGAAGGCCTTTTGGTTTTCACCATAGATAATCATATACTAATGCGAAGATTACAGTTGTACACCACTTATGGAGTTATGGGAAAGCATTAGCTATGCACCCATCTTAGTCCTATGATAATTTCAATGCTGATAATTCATTCCCTTCATGCAAGACCTAAAGCAATGGGATTTCGACTATGGTGAGCATGGTTACAAATCTAAAGTCTAGCTAGCCTTCCATGCTTGGAGACAAACTTGTTGTATGGCAAGGTATTGGAGGAAAATAGTGTGACTCCAGGATATAATGATTGGAGGATTCATCATATCAATGATCCCTTACCTTTTTCTGGTGTTCGTACATCACAAGTATTAGTTGATGAATTTCCCTCTGAGATTAAATTGCTCAAGCAAGAATTCAAGTAAAAAAAGGCAACCTTTACCAAAAAAATCACTCATTTTAAAGGAGAAAAAAGTCAATTGGAAATGGACCTTTATTTTTAGGATTGTGAAATGAATCGGGTTATCAAAGAGGAAAACCTCTTCAGAAAAGATCTTGAGAGTCTGACAAAGATTATGTGGCAGTTTCTAAAGCAAACAATGCTTGGTGCCTTGGCAAGTCATTAGTAGAAGATTGCCATCCTAAAAAAAGAGTTGTATCGGTGGAAAAAAAGGCTAGGATCAGTATGAAAAGGGTTGTCAGAACCGATGCCTTCATATTAACTGATTAAGGGAAGAATGGATGCTAAAACCTTAAGCACGAGTTGTGACAGCAAACCATGACAAGAATAAAGCTGTAACACTTAGAATCCAAGACTTAGATCATTCTCTACAAACTCACCAAAGCTAAGTTGATGAACTAGTAAGAGCTTTAGAACAACAAGATTGAGAATCGTAGGTGATGATTGACCAGGTGCATCTGAATTATTAAGAGTGACAGATAGGTTAGTTAAAGGCAGATAATATGATCAAGGTGGCTCGATCCTTAAGGCAAAACATCATACCAATTGGGGACCATGAGTAGCAATTATTGAGTTTTTTAAAACATGTAATTAAACAATGTAATTGTGTCAGATATTTTGGATGTAATCATGTTAAACTCTGTTTGTTACTTTATGAAAGATGTTATTAGAGAAGCTATTCTACGAGCCAATTGTTTTTATTGCATTTGTATATTTAATTCTATTTTTGCATTGTTTTATTTATGCATCTATATCAATAATCATTTATTGTCATGACTCCATACTAATAGTCATTTCATCATAAGCAATCATTAATAAACACATTTAAAATAAAAAGTCTAATACAGGAATGGTCATAAATGTGAATGGGATTCTAAAATCGAGCAAGGAAGAAGGAACTGATTATTTTGCACTGCTACAATACACGTTACCACACGTTACCACAAAAAGATCATTGAAAGCAATCATTAAGCATGTATTGAACATCTTAAGTTAATGTACAGGGGGTCTCAAGATCAAATGCTCGGTTGGCAAGATGAAATGCAAGCCCAGATCATGAAACTTATGGAGTTAATGATAGCCTCCACTAAGGAAACAAAGGAGCTACTATCATGGATATAAGGAAAGAACTGTTTAACCTAAAAAATCACCCCATTGGTAGTACTGAAGCTACCTTGGAAGAGACTCACCAAGAGCATCAACCTAACATGACACTAGCCCCATTGGTACCATTAGTTATCTATTTAAACCCTATATTAGTGAATCAATTCATCTTTGTATTTTGAGGGGCAAACACTATAGTCTCTCCTACCAATCCCATAATCCTTGACCATGATGAGCAAGAGAGAATGAATGGCGAAAAATTTGCAACATCTTTTGATGATATGAGCAAGTTTTAGCTTTCGAAGAAGTACCTTAGAGCTATTAAGGGGAGCGATAAATTTGAAGTCATTGACGCTAAATCTTTATTTTTGGTGTCCATTCTTGTCACGTTTTCAACGTTCAAACTAGATTTTGAAAAGTTTAATGAATACTGACCCTATTGTGTATATCCGAATGTCCTCATGAAGATGACAAGGCACGAAAAAGATGAGAAACTCTTTATCTACTATTTTTAGCATAGTATGTCTAGGACAGCCATCCGATGGTACTTCGAGCCTGATAATGTCAAAATTCAGTCATGGACCGATTTGGCTAGAGACTTTTTGAACCAGTACCAACATATGTTAGATTAGGCCCTCGACCATTTCTCTCATGAAATTAGAGAAAAAGCCAACCAAAAGTTTTAGGCATTATGTTTAAAGGTGAAAGAAAGAGGCAGCTTTAGTCCACCCTTTCTATTTAAAAAGGGATGACCATGAAATTCATCAACACCCTGCATGATCCATATTATGAGAAATTGGTAGGGATTGCCACTAAAAAGTTTATTGATCTAGTGTTATCAAGTGTGATGATTGACGAAGAAATTAAGAGTGGCAAGATATCCACGGGTGAGTCATCTGCATCGTGTAAGAGTTCTACTGCTAACAAAAAGAAAGAAGAAGAGGCGAATGCCATAAGCTATGTAAACCCATTGCAACAGAGCCAGTATCAAGTGCCTAATCCTTAATACTTAAGTGAGCCTTACTTTAACCCGGTTATGATACCTCTTCAGTCAGTGTATGTCACAACCTACAATCCATTCTTTACTATCCCACTAAATTTAACATGGAACAACTAACCGCAAGCACCAACCAACCAAAATTTCAATAATCCTGTCAACAATGCACCAAATAATCAAGGTATAAACCAAAGAAGACAATAGTTTGACCCTATCTTCATGACCTACAAAGAGCTTTATCAGGGTTTGCTTTAGGGGCATTCAATTGCTCTCGTGTATGTCCTTGAGCAGAAACCTCTATACCCTTAATGGTATAACCTCAACACCCAGTATGACTATCATGCTGAGGTAGTAAAGCTTGATACTGAAAATTGTATTTCTTTCGAGCATAGAGTATAAAACCTTATTGATTCAAAGGTTCTATATTTCGGGACAAACCAAGGCCCAAATGTCACTCCAAACCCCCTACCTAACTATGCCAAGCCATCAACGAACATGATTGGTTTGAGGAAGATTATGAGGTCAAAAGGAGAATAACAGAAGTGAAGATGCCAATAAGTTTGGTTTGGAAAATATTGATACAAGCAGGAATGGTTAACATAGTTGAAAGCTTAAAAAAAAACTTGATGATTTCTGTGACTTCCACACTATTCATGGCCATACTATTCCAATATGCATAGAATTTCATGTGATGGTTTAAAGAATGATGGACAAAGGTAACATTGAATTCTATGACAAGAAGCAAGCATCTCCCATCGAATCAGTGAATATGATAAGACCACTGTTTGGGAGAGAATGATGCCTTGTCCTTTATGGACAATCATACTTTAGGGCAAGTTCTTTGACTCCTATGCCGAGGCTATTCATAAGGACTCTTGTACCATTCCCATATAAGGAAAACAAAGCTAGTCCTTGGAAATATGAGGGACGAGTCATGATAATTAGGAAACTTACTCAATTAACCATTGCTGTCGACTCATCAAGAGTTAGCCATTTAACTCGCAGTGGTAGATGTTGTGCTTCCTCTACTTACAAGAATCAGAAGATCAATGCTACTCCGATTTCCAATACTCCTCAGGTCAAGACAAAGGACTCGAAATCTAAAAAGATTAAAGAGGTAGTGAATGAGAAAGAAGCCATTGAGTTTTTAAAATTTATTAAGCACAATAAATACAACATTATTAATCAGTTGAGCAAACAACCGGCTAGGATCTCTATATTGTCCTTACTTCTTAACTCAAAAGTTTATAGAAATGCATTGTTGAAAGTTTTGAATAAGGCATATATGTCACCTAATATTTCAATAAGCAAATTGGATCACCTAGTAAATAATATCATCATTGATAACTGTATCTCGTTCATCAATGATAAGATCCCTTCTAGTAGTAAGGGTGGTTACAAAACCTTACATATCACTACCTATGGCAAAGGTTACATCTTACAAAAAGTTCTCTTAAATAATGGTTCTACCCTTAATATTATGCTCTTGGCTATCTTAAACAAACTTTCTTTTGATCCCTCCTATATTGAGCACAACCATATAATAATGCAAGCATTTAATAAGACCTGCTATAGAGTTATTGAAAGAATCATTATTCAACTTCAGATAAGCCCATTCACGTACGAGATTGATTTTTAAGTAATGAACATTGTTCCATCCTACAATTGCTTCTTGGGAGGCATGGGTACATTACCTTCATCTTTGCATCAAGCGCCAAAATTCGTGATTGGTGATAAAATGGTCAGTATTAGAGCCGGAGAAGAGATGATCACCACTATTTCTACTGATGCCACTTAAATTGAACAAAATAAAGATGCATCTGAGCCATTCTTCTAGTCATTTGAGTTTATTAAAGCTACATTCATAGGAGAAGACCTGTCAATAGTTGAGCCTTGATTTTCGAAGAATACCCACGAAGGTTTGAAGTTGACTGTTGATAAGGGGTATCAAGCTAGAAAAAGGCTTAGTAAGAATTTGCAGGGAATAGCCAAAGCTTTCAAGGTCATTAGCCAAGTTGACAACAATTGCTTAGAATTTATGTCCAACAAGCAGTACAAGTAATAGTAAGCTAAGAAGGCTAGAGATTAGGGGTTGGCCCATATGTTGGGTTAAAAATTGAGACCAAAATCGATGATGTTCCTATTGATTCGTGAAACTTTTCACTCTGGAAGATGCATTAATTAGTTGAAAGAAAGGAAAGCTAATGATGTTTTAGTCATTGAGCCTTGCTCCTTTCTTATTCTCTTGTTTGCCCATTTTTATTCTCTGCCGTTGCTCCAATTCTCTGACTATACATATTTTTGTCTATATTATTTATTTCATCACTTTTGGTGCTTCGATAGAGTGACATAGATGTTTTAGATGAGCTCTCAGAGATTGATTTTGAACAATCAATTTGTACTAGAGGAGTTGATTTCGACAAAGATTATAAAGAGAACTTCATGCTACCAGAACTATTGCAATTGGTCTGGCA
This sequence comes from Adansonia digitata, assembly GCA_029448705.1. Lineage (NCBI taxonomy): Eukaryota > Viridiplantae > Streptophyta > Magnoliopsida > Malvales > Malvaceae > Adansonia > Adansonia digitata. The sequence goes on along the minus strand of JAQSVH010005506.1, from coordinate 1,087 downwards.
TGAAGAAAAACATATTTTACCCTATATGGACTTGATTGAAGTCATAAATTTAGGGACTGAAAAAGATAAAAAAAAGGTTAAAATTGAAACTTCCATAAAACTCTCAACTAGAACCAAACTAATAAACCTACTATAAGAGTATCGAGATGTATTTGCCTATTCATATCAAGACATGCCTAGATTAGACACCAATATTGGGGTCCACAGTTTCCCCTTAAACTTGTATGCTAGCTAATCCAACAAAAGTTAAGAAGGATGAAGCCAAAAATGCTCCTTAAGATGCAAAAAAAGTCAAGAAACAATTTATGGTAGGATTCCTCGTTATAGCCAAATATCCGGAATGGGTTGCCAATACTATCCTAATCCCTAAGAAAGATGTCAAAGTATGAATGTATGTTGATTATTGGGATCCAAACTGGGCTAGTCCAAAAGGTAACTTCCCACTACGTCACATCGATACTTTGGTTGACAATAAGCCATGCATTCTTTGTTCTTCTTCATGGATGGGTTTCCGAGTTACAATCAAATTAAAATGGCACCCAAAGATACAAAGAAGATTACCTTTGTAACGTGTGGGGTATATTTCGTTACAAAGCCATGCCTTTTGGGCTTAAAAATATTAGGGCAACTTATCAAAGGGCCCTAGTGAACACTATTCCATGACTTAATGCAGGAGATTGAGGTCTACGTAGATGCTATGATTGCCAAGTCAGCAAGAGAAGATGGGCACATCATAGATCTTTAAAAGCTCTTCGAACGACTATGAAAATTTCAGCAAAAGTTGGACCTACCAAATGTACCTTTGGTGTCACCTCAAGCAAGCTACTAGGCTTCATGGTTAGAAAAAGGAATCGAAGTTGACCTAGATAAGTTTAAAGCTATCTAAAACATGCCATCACCTTGAACTGAAAAAAAGGTAAGAAGCTTTTTGGGAAGACTGAACTACATCTTCAAATTCATATCTCTTTTCACTAACAAATGTGGAATTTTAGGGAATAGAATGAAGAATGTCAAGAAGCTTTTGATAAGGTCAAATACTCTTTGTCAAAACCACAAGTGTTAGTACCGCTAGTTCCCTATCTACCTT